>WYDF02109900.1:0-10416 GCA_009867245.2 Adranes taylori
CCGCACAAGATCGAAGCGAGTATGCCAGAATTGTCGCCAACATTCAGTAAATGAATAAGGCACCTTAAGAAGAAGAAGAACTGAATCCAGTCACGCATAAATTTAAGATCATTATTTTACCATAGATTTTTAACCGGACTATTTGTGACTTTTGCATAAACACGTTTAGCCGGAAATGAAAATAAGCATCAAGGAATATTTAAAAAAAAGTGTTAAAAGCTAGAGGCTAATACAGCATTATTAAGGGAATAATTCACAAAATCACAGTCAACCATATTGAGCATATTATAGAAATTGTAAAGTTTATCAATTTATAACCATAATAATCTATAATTGTATCTATATTTATTGCGTTTTACACACGCATTTCAATCTCTATTCGCACTTATTAAGAAGATTATATTGATATAAAAAAAGATAATAGTACGGATTTAATTAAAAACAGCATTAGAAATTAATGCACAAAAATGTAATTTATAAACCACATTTGAGGAAGAAAGCTGCATATACGGCACGCAGGAATATTTATCGCGCTTCATTTGAAACATATTCCTTCATTTGAAAGATACACGCGATTAAAACTAGCATAGGTCATGCTTTATATGGCAAATTACACCTTTTATGCAATTCCTATATAATCTCGCTATATTTTTTCTTCTTTCATTTTGATTCACAAAGAATCTTAATTAACAGTATCTCCTCCTACCAGGTATTACATATATGATTACTGTCAGATTGTGTCTTCTATGAACACGTATGTATTGAAATTGTATGAAATGGCATAGTATAAAATATCAAATGTTGCTTGTTTCTATATTCATATTATGTTATTTCAATATTATTTCTATTATTTTATATTATATTTTATTAAATTCTTTGTGTACGTCATATAAATAATTTCGTGTGCACCATATCATAAATCCAAATATATTACTTTGTAGTGCAAACTGTCAGCAAATAATCGAGACTCATATATGTGCTTCCGCTTTTATTAAGCTCGTAAATTTGTTAAAATTTTATCTGCAAAGTGTTTCGAGGCTTTTTTTAACGCACGCACATACGTCTCGTGTTTTCTTATTGGTTTTTATTAAATAAAAACTAAAATATGAAAAAGCGAACTTGGCAACTCCAGCTGTATATTCGCAATTTTATTTTTAGCTATTCTTTTGTTGAATTTTCTTTAATATGCGTTGAAAGTCGTTGATGCAGTTTTTTTTTTTCTCTCTCTCTCGTTGCTTGTTAACTGATGCCGTAGCTAGTGCATCAAATTCATACAGCACGCATAAAAATATAACGAGCTTAAATTAAAAATAAACGCGCGAATTTAAAATAAGATATCAAAAAAAAAAATTATTATTATTATTATTTATTATTATTATTAGAATTAAACAATTATCTATTAATCAGTTAAGATAGTCATTTCTAAAACTGCATATTGGCTTTATAAATGCTGTCAGTAGCAGAATTGTCATTATTTAATTAAAACCAACAACTCTGCGTACCTTACACTTGGCTAGATGCTATTAATTTGACAATTTTCTTTGTAATGTACACAACGCATTATTACCGAGATCTAGATGGCAGTTGACAAAATAACATCTTCATTTATTTATTTATTTATTTATAGACAGACAACTCAATTACAATAAAATGCATATTTAATATAGAATAATACTCAAATATAAAAACTATAATTGAATATAGGAATTAATAGAATAATAAGATAAATATATCATATAAAATCCATGTGGGATGTGGGATCGGGAGTAAGTGTGGCGTCTTGTGGATTGGCATTTTTTTGTGTTTCGAAACATTGGGACGTGGAACGGTTTGTTTATTTTGTGATGGGATATCTAGGCGTTGTTTCCGGGATGGCAGCGTTGTCGATATTGGTTCTTGTTGTCGAGCATGGCTTTTGCTTTCAGACTTCTGGTGTCGGGTTCTAGTGGGGCGTGGTGGAGTACATTAATTTTTGTAGGAAGTCGCGAATGCCCAAGTCGTGGGTGTTAGGGGACGGCTCACGAGTGTCGGGGGTTGACTGAACATTCATTTTGTTTGGAACATTCAATGCAATTGGTGGTATTCTGTTGTTTCGATTGAAGGGTCAGGTGTGGTGAAATGTTCGTATTGGGGTGAAGCCTTGTGAGGTAGACTGCATATGTGGCGAGTTTTCGATACACTTTTGTATTGCAGGGCGTAGGGAGGGAATTGTGGTGCCTCTTAATTTTTGGAATTGCTAGTTTGAGCTCTTGGTAAAATTGTACATGGCTGGGTTCATAATGTGAAGTGGGTATTTCGTGTGTCTATATATAATCACATGATTCTTTTATACATTTCCAAATTCATTACACATATTTCGAGGAAGCCGAATTTTGCAGTGATGAGTTTTTCTTGATAGTGCGGTGCATTTGTTTGACACATCATTTTGGGAGTCAATTGCGAGGTGCCTGATAGCATAAATGTGAGGTTCTGGGCCAGTGGTTATTTCTTATGTTTGCTCGTCACACAGTGGGTATATTTTCATTGTTATCGCACATTTGCTGGATGGTCTCGGTCCAGTGTGACTGGTCAGACCAATTGTATTGCTGTATCAGGTATCAATTTGTAAATGTATGCATGGTGTAGTGATTGTGTGAAATGAATATATCATGTTGGGTTCAACTATAAATCCAACATTTATGGTTGGATGACCGATCCGGGCAGGTGGTTGGTGCATTTGTGTGGGTATTGATTCATTTGATTGACTTGTCGGGCATCGTTTGTTGCTCAGGCAGCTGCCTTTGAATGCAGTGTGCCCTTTCCTAAACTTATTACTGATTTGATCTCATTGGTACATGTTACTTGGGATTAACAGTCCAATGTGCTATATCTTGATATTACTATTGTTGTATTTACATTTTTTATGTATATGGTTTTATTATATTGCACACGTTTTTTTAATAATCTGTGCTGGACTTGAAGAGAATTTTGTTTGTAATATGTCTAGCACCAGTCAATATGTACCTGCAAACTCATGTGAGGACATTGATGCGTGCTACTATAATTTCGCAGAAATAAACGTGTAGTTTTCTCTCTCTTTCGCTGAACTCGTTTTCGAGTCGAATCTAAAAGACCTAGTGTGGGTTGAGGAGGGGCAGAGCAATGAAGCCTGTTCAGTGGCGCTTCGCCGGGCGTTTGGTTGGCTGATGGTGTGATGTGTGTAGCTGGTTGTGTCGTGTTTGAGTGTGTTATGTGTCATACTAATGGAAGCTAGATGGGTTTCTCTAATCATATAAAATCTTTTAACAATATTTAAAATATTTTAACTAAATTCCAATACCAATATCACGAACAAAGATGTCTGTAAGCCTCCCACTTAACATGGCTGAAATGAACAATCAACATCAAATCTAAATTGATTTATATTATTGATTAGTTGACAGTGTTTACCATAATTTGTAGAGTGAAATACAATATAAAACACGTTGAAGGGTTTTAGCGATCCTTGTGGAATATTCCACTAGATACGTTGTAGTATGCCTTCACAAGAAATGTTCGAGTAAACAAAGCATGTATCAGCAATGTTTCTGCGTTTTCCAAGCGTATCGTAATTTTATATAAAGTCATAGTTATTGTTTCTATAAGCAGAATCCATCCGGATTTCACGCTTTTCAAGCATGCCGGGATTCAAGTAATTTAATATGAAACCATAGTTTTTGTTCCTAAGAGCAATTCCCATGCTGAATGCACAATATTTTAAGCATCACGAAGGTAACCATTTTTAAGTAGCATAGTTTAATTAAGATCTAACAATTCCTATATGAATAGATCTGATCAAATTAGTATCATTACCATACTAACTCCTTAACATGAATCCAACTAACCTTAAAACCCTTAATGCAGCATGATTAATATGATTTCTAAACAAGAGGTGAGAGGCAAACAAGACGCCTGGATCTTTAATAGTGGAGACTTCAGAGATTACATAATAATTCAACATAATAATTCATTGGGATAGTTCTTTTTCTCATAAGGAAAAACATAAACAAAACATTTATCTGCGTTAAGATTTACTTTATTAACTGTAGTTTACTCAACATATAATCAAAAGTCATTCTTGAGTCAAGTTTGGTCTTCCTTTGATTTTATAATTGCAAAAATGTTGATAATATCGCAAACTTAGGCAGCTTAACAAACCAAAATGTAGATGATAGATCATTGTAATAATCTGAACAGCCTCAAACAAAAATAGACAAATGTATACAGCAATTAAATAATTAAACTACAATTAATTTTACGAAATCTATAAGCACTAAATATTATGTTAATTTTATATGAATAAAGTCTATGTGTCCGACATTCCTTTGTGATTCCTTCGCGCTTGCATAAAGGGAAGTGAAAATATATAAGCACCTGCAAATTTTACAAGACTATAATAAAACGAAAACACGAATAATGTCTAAATTATCAACATGGGTAATGGATTTTCCAACTCGTGTGTATAAAATTCTTCGGAAATGTTTTAAACATTTATTTACATATACGCTGACCAAAATAAAATTATATATGCACGTGCATAGTTGCGAATTTTGAAAAGAGATTTTCAAAATTCGCAACTCATCCTTATCTCATTATCGCTCTTAATTGTTTCTTTTTTCTTCAACAGGCATTATTTATGTCTTCACGAACTTTTTTATTTACTTTGAAAAGCGTTACGATTTTAAGCTCTTGTTTACGTAAAATTACCATTTAACTTTCAATATATAGGGAGATTATGTACGTTAGGAATACGATATAAAAGACACAGTCAAATATCAACAAGACACAGGTTGCAAGCAATGTTCCACATTACTGGGCAAACTAATTCGCTCATCTTGTGGTCATAATTTACAACGGACGACCAGTCCTATCTTTTGCACACCGAGCATAATCGCAGTCTGAAGTACAGATTGTTTAAAGTAGCATTGAAGTCAATATTAATTTAATCATTTTAAAAATCAACATTCAAAATAAAACTATCGAATCAAAATCACTATCAAAGATCTACATTTCGAGAGTACTATACGACGCATTTGCGATTTTTTCACAGTGTGTTTGTTTGTACCAAACACATTCAGTAACCGTGTGTTTGATACAAACATGAGAAGGACGGCGTCAAAGAAGCTAATGGAGAAGCCACGATCAACGAGTCAACGTCACCAACGGGTCGACAGCGCCAAGCGAAGCAACCAATTCATCTTCAACCGCCCGATTTTCGTCATTCGCTCGCACCATGTAACAACGTATTTCAGTCGACGATGCAATCCCACATCTTCCATTCCACGCAATGCTCGACGATTCCTTCATCGTCATCAATAGCGAACCTATGCCATGCCAATTTAATCCGATCGGCACTAGCATCATGGCATTGGAACGTCAATCATAACAGAAGAACAATCATAGAAATTAGCATTTCATGTCTAGTTTTCTTTTATTTTATCTTTGCATTTTCGAATGAAATGGATCCTCTTCGCTACATTCTTGAATTATAATTCCAAGAAGTAAGTTATTTTAACGACCGCAATTAGAATCATATAATTTATAAATGTCGTAATATTTAAGGCAAGCATATAAGAAAAAAATGTGCTTGTCGCCGAAAAATGAGTGTTTCAATAGCAATACTTTTTCACCAAGGTATAGCTATTATAATTGGACAAATTTAAAAAATCAACCCGACTACATAATAAAAATAATTTCAGTTTTATGCAAGAGCATTGTATATTATAAAAATTCTTATAACATCAACCTATTACATGCGTTGTCACACAACTTGATCTCCTTTTATAACATTAATAATAATATGTGTTTTCATGATTGTTAGGGTCACTCGGTGTGTAATGTGAATGATAATGATAATTTTCAAAATATCATTATCATTAATAATAGTACTAAATAAATAGCAAAAGATGAAGAGTGACCACGATGGGGGAGCCCAGACGTAACCCGGATGGATTGTGATATAAACTGCCCAATTTTCACCTTTTAAGTTCGACCACCTAAAAAACTTTAGAACAGCTCAATACATTTGTTGCTAAACACAAATGTGTCAATTTTTTTTAATAGAATGAAGTGATCTACCTTATAGAAATTTGATTTAAGATAGAAATAATACTAACATATTTACAAACATTTACAAATAAGTATAAAATATCATACTGATTAAGAAAGAAACAAATAAAATCCTAACGAATACAATTATAAAATACATAGAATAAAACTTTAAACTTTCCCTTTTTAAGTAGGTCACAACGTGAAGGAAAAATATAATACCCTAAGAATGAAAAACCAAAAACAAAAACAAACACCAAAATAAATAAAATTAAAAACAAAAATTCTTTCTTGATTTTTATTCCCTTCTCTCCTGGTCTCCAATATGTCCTTCAACTGTTCATTTGTTTGTACTCCACTCTGCACTATAAAATTTTTTGACCCCAAGTTATGTACCCCAAGTTTTTTGACCCGCAACCCTCTCTCATCCCTCCTAAATTGATTCATTCTCAATCATTTTACACTGCATTTCTCCAGATTTTCTTCCGCATTATCTCTTTTCCACTACATTAGCCGCCCACCAGCATTCATCACATTCATTTCGTCTTCTTATTAACCCTACAATACTTCTTAAAATTTACGAAATCAACTCTGAACACATAAGATTTGACATGGTGATGTATCGTCTTGTGCATTTCTTAGAGTAGTATATAGCTTTATATCTTAGAGTAGAGATTTAGCTTTATATCTTAGAGTAGAGATATGGGTTACATACAGGGCACATGCGAGCTAGAGTTTCTTTGTCTAGTGCCAGACGTATCGTAAGTGTTACTAATGATTAGTATTACCGCTATATAATTTTCTTGTAGCCTGATATATTATTCGTTTTTATTAGAAATTAAAAGACAGTGGTTTTGCCTACAGAGGCGTGCCTACCTAAAGACGAAGGTGACATTCAAGATAGCGCTAACGAATCTGAAGACAATTTAGAAAATGACCTTAGCCCTTCTTGTTCAAAAATTGAACAACTTTCTGATGAAGAGACTGACCGTGGGGATAACTCAAGTGACGACGAATCACCAAATAAGAAAAGACCTAAAAAGGCCGTAAGTCATAGCAGAAAAGATACCAACAACAAAACGCAAGTAAGTAATTCTCCAAGTGTAGACATCAGCCACTAAAAACACTAAAATCATTTTCGATTGATTACTAAATCTAAGAAACGGGGAAGGTAATTCTAAAAAGGGAGATAAAACTCCAGGGTTCCAAAATTAAGAATGGCTACAAGTGGTGTACAACTCACAACACTACACGTAAACGAATTGCAAAAAACACTTTTGTACACTTTGTACAAGGACCAACTGGAAAGCTAGAAACATTATTACACCCCTGTATATGCTTCTTTTGTTGTTGGTTAAATCAATTTTGGAAAAGATATTCGCACATACTAACTCTAAAACTTCCAGAAAGTCCCAAAAGTATAAAGTTTCTAAAACGACTATTTCAGAAATTAAAGAACTCTACATTGTTCTTGGGCTCATAATTTTTGCTGCCGCACATAACAACAATCATTTAAGCACAACAGATATGTTTGATTTTAAGCTATCGAGAGCTATTTATGAAGCAACAGTGGGTCGTAAATGGTAGGAATTCTTAATCGATTGTATGCGGTTTGATGATAAAATAAATGTTTAGAAAGAAAAAGAACTGATGAATTGCACATATTCAACAGATTTTGGATTAATTTATTTTAAAGTTATATAACAATTGATGAATAACTAAAGGCGTTCAGAAACCCATGTCCTAATGTGCATTACAAGTAAACCGGCTAAGTATAAAATAAAAATTGCTATGTGCTGCGATGTGGGAACGAAGTATATGTATGATGCTAGCCTGCAGCTTAGAAAGCATAAAAATACCAATGGGTTACCTATGGGCAAGAAAGAACTGATAAAGAGGTTGCAAGGATGCAACCGAAACATTACGATGGATAGCTGCTTCACCTCTTTTCTTCTAACTGATCAACTTTTAGATCCGCCTTATAACTGAACAACATTTGGGACCTTACGCCAGAACAAACGAGAAATTCCTCCGGAAATCCTAGCACTAAAAAAATCGTAATGTTGGCAGTTTACGCTTTTATTTTGACAAAGAAAAGACATTATTTTCATACAAAACGAAAAAACAAAAAAGAAAAGCGTTTTTCTGTTGTCGACAATGCACGAGGGTGAATATATTTTTGTTCAGATAGCTAGTCAAAAACAAAAAATAATAAAATTTTAGAACCAAACAAAATATGGAACGGATGCATTTGACCAAATGTGTAGAAACATGAATTGTGCGAGAAAAACTAGAATCCATCTGTTGCGGCATGCTTAACATGGGATGCATTAATTCATGGATAATATTGAATCATAATATAAAACAAAACGGACAATCAATGATGAACAGAAAATCATTTATTCTTGCGCTTCATCAGCAACTTGCCAATCTTTGATTAGAGCATCGTTTTAGTTGGCTAAATTTGCAGCCTTCAGCGTACTCGATATTCCTATTTCCGAAGATGAACAAGAAGGACTCACCCCATTAAATCGGACCAAAAGTCAAACCTGTCCATCAGAAGAAAAAAAAACAATGACGACCCTCCTTTGCAATCACTGCCGACGCCGTTTCTGTGCTGAACACCGGGCGTATTGTTGCGTCACTTGTGACGCAACAATACGCGTCACTTGTGTTGCGTCACTTGTGACGCAACAATTACTTCGCGTCACTTGTGACGCAACAATTAGTTTTCATTTTTCTAAACGTTTGTTTGTTTCTGTTTGTTCAGTATCAAATATTTTCGCATGT
This sequence comes from Adranes taylori, assembly GCA_009867245.2. Lineage (NCBI taxonomy): Eukaryota > Metazoa > Arthropoda > Insecta > Coleoptera > Staphylinidae > Adranes > Adranes taylori. Next base: position 8,857 of record WYDF02109900.1, read on the forward strand.
CCAATGTCATCATCGAATTACCCTCTACTATCCGTCCACAACATTTCTTTACATGCATAGACCCAATGCTAACACGTTTTTTTCTCCTTCCCAAATATTCTACAAATTCTTTCTCTATCATTCATCCAAAGGATATTTTCACATTCCCCGCTACGATACCTAAATCTGGCTATGGTTTTTTTTCTTTAATGCTTCTTCCTGATCTCAAATATGCTGGTAACATACTTTCAATCTTCAAACATTCATATTTCCTCAATCTTATTCTTTTATATCTCTCATTCTCACTCTTATTCTTTTTCTACCTCACAATTCATAGCTTCCCCCATCTTATTATACCGATCATACACCATCCACACTCTGACCACACTCTGACATAGACCATCCACACTCTGTTACAACCTCTTTCTATTCCTGGCCCATTCGTTGCTATTATTCCCCATACTTATCTTTACCATTGATTTCACATACACTCAGTCTACAATTCTCTCCTCATTATTCATCATCACCTTAATTCAATATATCCAACATTTGTATCAATTCTCGTTATATTCGTTATAATATTATTTCTTCTATTGAGAGAAACAATTGTTGATAGAAAAAGAGAAAGATATATGGTGAGAGAAAGAGAATATTATTATTATTTTTCTCTGTAATTGATTGCATATTATGTAATAAATTTAAGCGATAAATATATTTGAAACTATTATCTAGCGCAAAAATTGCAAAAGCAAAATTTATTTGCACTTGATAAAAATATCAAATACATTATATTCATTTACACATTTATATATATATATATATATAAAAGATTATGAAATCCTTTAGTAGAAATGTGTCTACAAAAAAAACATGGCTGTGTAAATATAGTTTATTTTTATCGCACTTTTAATGCATGTAATATGTACACTAAGTAATATAAATTTTGTTTCGTCAAAATGTGTTTTGAAATTATTAAGAAGCAATATAGGAGCATAAATTAAGCATATCTTTCGTAAAAGGGAAATCAAAATTGGAGCAATGACACTTATTGATATTCCTCAAATTTAAGCTATGTATATAAAGATATTTTAGTTTTTGTATTGCATAGATTTTATATATAGCTTATAGTTTTTATTGCTCTGTAGTTTTTAGTTTTATATATGTTTTGTTCTCTTATAGTTTTTTATAAGTGTTCATAGGTTTCATAGATAGCTTTGTATTTTGGTTTTTTTATATATTTCCTTTATGTATATTGCCTCTTCATATATCGCGTTGTATACAATGGGATTATTTTCCTAGTTTTTACATATTGCCTGTATATTGTCTAGTATTTATATAGTAACATTTATTGCCTGTTACCTAGTTTTTATATATTGCTAAGATATTGGATAGTTAATAAGATATTGCCTAGTTTTAAAGTTATATAGGATTAACGCCCATCTTCATTACAAAATTTAAGTGCATATAATTGTAATAGGATATAGATGTTTTTATATCTTTACATCTGATGGACGATAATACATTTCCAATGAGATATTATATTGCTCATACAATAATACTTATTTATTTACTCTCTTATTC
>WYDF02109911.1:0-10415 GCA_009867245.2 Adranes taylori
CTTGTAAGTGGTCATTGGTTCCGAAACCAGCACGGAAGCCTGCCTGCTCCACTGGCTGGCAGAAATCCAGTTTGTTTTCTAGTCTAGTGGTTATTATTTTTGTGAATACGTGGCTGAAAACGTGCTAAATGATAATAAATAATTGGAAAAGGTTCCTTATGAATGATCCTAATTTCGTGAGACACTCTCTTACAGCTCCCATATCAGAAACTATAGTCCGAAATGATACACCTGAAGAGGAAATTGATTTTCTTAGTCTATTTTTTACTGATGAGCTGTTGAATCAAATTATCAACGAAGCAAACAGATATGCACCAGAGAAAATAGAAAAATGCACACCTCTGCTTCAACATTCCGTTTGGAATACATAGAAGGAGATGAATTTGGTCTGGGCGTTATAATGAATATGGCTCTAAATCCAAAATCAGAGTTGAGAGACTTTTTCTCCCAAAATTGGTTCGATCGCATGATATGTTTTGTACAACTTGCAAATTTTCTGGATGCTCAATTTTTTTATCCACCACCACAGCAGCCTTTCCTTTAGAAGGAGAGAGAGAGGATTCATTGGAGAATTATACACCAGCACCACCACCAACAACACATAATCGGTAATGTATACAGTAAATGAAAATATATAAGTAAAAATAGGTTTAAACAAATAATATAGAGTAAATTCACCATTAGGTGAAGGCCAACAAGCGTAACGTTTTGTTACTCTTGAACGAGTATTATGAAATTTATAAAGATTCGCGTTTTGAGAACGATGATGATGATGATGATGTCATTGTATAGTCATAATTTACGAAGGGGTGACCTTTTCATACCTGGGGTGAATATAGCAGTAGATGAAAACACTATTGGTTTCAAGACCAGAGTACAATGGAAATGCTACAATCCATAGAAGCCCACCAAATCAGGACTTCGAATTTACTGCTTATGTGCTTGTGAAAAGGATTACGTAGAAGCGTTTGCTTGTTACTTCGGCAAAAGTACTACAAAGAGGTTAGTTCGCCTTGACCTTCCATTTACCAGTGGAACTGCCCTTCATTTGTGCGATATGTTACTTTCGGTGTCTCAAGGAGCAGGTTATCATGTATTTCCGAAGAATTTTTGTGTCTTTGAATTCACTTCACTGGTACTGTTATGATGAACCGCAAAGATGAGGACGACGAAAATAATGAAGGCGCATGAGGTTACTGCATATCAAAAGGATAATAAAGTCATGGCCTGCAATGGAAAGATATGTGTTCTGGACAGAGCAGGTTACTACTTCCGGAAGTTACGCCTTTCTCCGGAAATCGGTAAAATGGTGGGGGAAAATGTTCTTTTGGCTGCTTGAAGTCGCGACAGTAAACAGCTTCAATGTCAATCCACGAAAGTCAATTTACGGAAGCGGGGAAAGAATACAACCAACGATTGTGCAGTATGTAGCAACAGAAAAATTAAAGGTCAAAGGCGGGAAATTGCGTACTTCTGTGAAATGTGCTCAAGAAAAGTGAATTTACACCAATCGCTGGAAGACTTTCTCAAATGAAGAAATGTCATGGAAAATTTATTTGCAAATTAGCATCATCAAATGGTAAAGGAGCAAAAGAATTTATTAGTTACCATTCAAATCTTTATATTAGTTATTATCTGCAAAATAAAGTTGAAAGTTGACTAAAGTTTGCCTCCCTTTATTTTTTGTGTGTATGTAACTGGAAGCCAGATGTCACAATCGATTAATGGAATGAGCAAAACCTCCAGAAGTTTGAAAACTCTCATTGTTTCTTTATGTCCAAAATAATTGAAAAAGAAAAAACTTGAATCCCATGTTGTTGAATAATTTTCTCGTAGCAAAAACTTAAAACATATTTGGCAAAAATTACGAAAGATTTAATATAACCTCTTGACCAGGAAGATATTAATGCACCGTAAAAAGGGAAAGTTTTCCGTTCTTATCATCAGTACATCTCCAAACTTCTCCAATCAACTCGGATTTTGAAGTCTTCCTTATTCAAGCAATGATACTCAACAGAAGGGTAGCTATTTTACACTCTTGCGACGCGTAATTAGAGGGTAGCCTAACTACTTGGAGCACTGCTAGATGGACGTGGGGTTAGTTCAAACGCAATTTAATAAATCTAAACAGATAATCTCTTCATTAAATAAAAAACTTAATATAACCTCTTGACCAGAAAGATATTAATGCACCATAAAAAGTGAAGGTTTTCCGTTCTTATCATCAGTTCATATCCAAACTTCTCCAATCATCTCGGATATCGAAGTCTTCCTTATTCAAGCAATGATACTGAATAGAAGGGTAGCTATTTTACACTCTTTCGAAGCGCAATTAGAGGGTAGCCTAACTACTTGGAGCACTGCTAGATGGACGTGGGGTTAGTTAAAACGCAATCTAATAAATCTACACAGATAATCTCTTCATTAATTAAAAAACTTAATATAACCTCTTGACCAGGAAGATATTAATACACCGTAAAAAGGGAAGGTTTTCCGTTCTTATCATCAGTTCATATCCAAACTTCTCCAATCATCTCGGATATCGAAGTCTTCCTTATTCAAGCAATGATACTGAATAGAAGGGTAGCTATTTTACACTCTTTCGAAGCGCAATTAGAGGGTAGCCTAACTACTTGGAGCACTGCTAGATGGACGTGGGGTTAGTTAAAACGCAATCTAATAAATCTACACAGATAATCTCTTCATTAATTAAAAAACTTAATATAACCTCTTGACCAGGAAGATATTAATACACCGTAAAAAGGGAAGGTTTTCCGTTCTTATCATCAGATCATCTCCAAACTTGGACAAGAATGCTATGCTTTGTTTGAAGCAATAATAAGGAGTGTGTGATGATAAAATCAGACAAAGAGAAACAGCAGAAAACTACACTTTGCATATTTCATAAATCCCGCAAATCATTGAAAGGTAAAATAAACTGGAAACAAAATGGAAACATGTCGTTATACAAACCAGAAAGCGCTAGAAGGTATAAGACTATCATATTTATAAAAATATGAAAATTGGCAACCTTACTTCAAGAGCGTTAGAATTATGAACCAATGACCTCGACTTTATTACTCCAACTTTCGTAGCATACGGAACAAGAACTTTATGAGAGAACTTGATTTGCTTGGTCTCTATTTGCGCGAAAAATCGTACACAACAGCGCTATGTATGTATAGTTATTTTAATCTACGTACCCAGTTTTATATACGTTCGTATAAAATCATTTCACTTGAATGAATGGAAAGTAACTAACTTTATATTAAATCTTATTCAAACTTATCACAGAAAAATAATGAGAATTAGATAGGTATTCATTATTTCTAACTAGATAATAACCCGCCGTAAAACGACTATCCATTACCAGGTCAGATTTTATTTACCCAAATGAGTTGGGTTATTTGACCCCTACCGGCATTTTTTGTAACCCAAAAGAGTTGGGTTATTTCACCACTGACGACATTTTTCGTAACCCAAAAGACTCGTGTTATTTACCCTCTACCCTACCTTCATTTTTCCATAACCGAAAAAAGTTGGGTTATTTGACCCCTACTAACTTTTTTGTAACCCAAAAAACTTGGGTTATTTGGCTCCTACCGGTGTTTTTCGTAACCCAAAGAAACTTGGCTCAACTTGGGTCAAAAGCGTTCCAGACAGACGGACAGACAGACGGACAAAGCTAGACGTTTATATATAAGTATTCTGAACGCTCTAAAGAATTTTTAAATTTTCTTAAATAATTAATACGTTATACCATAAACATTTCGGGGCCTAAATTTAAAATTTCTGCCTTTCTAAATTTTAGGTCCGTGTGGAGTTTCAAATCTCCGATCGGACGCGTCCCCAGATTGCGGATAGGGAAGTGCTCGGAAGATATGTAGGATAGATGTTGAAATCAAATGCATCCGCGGACAAAAATTGAAACTACATAGCGTCTGCTACTAACATTTGGCGGCTACACATAGCGTCTATTCTCCATGCCAAGAGCGCCTGAAATGAGATGGAAAACTCTAAACCCTTCATAAGACAACGTAAAACCAATGAAGAATTTTGTCCGCAGAAAAATTGGAAATCAACAACGGCCCTGAGTCCCCGGCTATAAGAATCTTCTAAGAATTCCGCTAAGAATCCTCGGAGGTAAACTAACAAATAAATTATAGCAACTTGGAATGTATGAAGCATATTTTAATCTGGAAAGCTAGCGAATACCATCCAGGAGATGCAACGACTGTAAATAGACGTTCTCGGAATAAATGGGACATAGTGGCCCATCTCTGGGGAGTGTCAAACAAATGACTCCGTAATTTACTACTCAGGCAATTACACTACAAATAATAGAAAAGGTGTTGGTGTTACGATCCTCAAAATAATGAGACGATATGTGAGTGAGTTTGTATCATTTTCAGACAGAGTTTTGCTTCTCAAACTCAAAGCCACACCAGTCAAATTGAATATAATCCAGATCTACAATGAGGAAGTAGAAACTTTTTATAATGATTTGAAAAAAAATCATTAAACTCACAAGATGGTAACATCAGAAGGGTGATTTCAACGCCAGAATCGGATGTGGTACAGTGTCAAACATAATAGGACAATTCGGTATGGGTGTACGGAACGACAAAGCAGATAGACTACTTCAATTCTGCCAAGAAAATAATTTGAAAATTACCAACACCTTGTATAAACTACTGGCCAGAAGACTATACCTTGAAACATCTATCAGGCAGCCCAACAAATATTCAGAGGCATCAAATTGACTACATTCTCATTAATAGCTGCTTCGGTAATTCAATATACAATGTGTCTACTTATCCCGGAGCAGATGTATCATCAGACCATAATCTACTACCTGCTGAAATGACATTAAAGTTGATTTCCATCAAAAAACTAGGCAGAATTCCCACGATCAGCGTAGAAAGGCTTAAAGATAACAACAACAAATCTGCTGTTTCCATTGAAATTAATAAGAAAATGAGATCAATAGATGCTCCTGACGATAACTTTAATGAGCTGTGGTACTACACAAAATTCGTATTAAGAAATCCCAATGAATATTCTGGGAGAGAGAAAACGATCACCAAAGCAAAAATAGATGACTCCAGAAGTCATGATGCTAATGGAAAGAAGAAGAAAACATCATAACAAGAACTAGGCTGGATACAACGGTTTGCACCAAGAAATCAGGTCAAAATGCAGAAATGGAAAAGAAAATTGGTTTCGGGCATTCCCAATGGGGTCCAGGTGGCACCCGTTGGGCATATGGAAAGTTCAGAGGGGTCTATGGTATTAAAGAGGTCTATTGGGTGTCTACGAAATTAAAAAAAATCATTAATTAAAAAAAATCATTAAGTAATAATATTTGCATTAACTTGCATAAATATAATATAGACTTGTATAGGGCCGGCCTGATTTATGCATCTAAAGACAATTGTCTTGTTGCTTTTCTATATGCATATTACGCCCTTGCCTACCATAAGATATATAAGGCTGTATATTATAGAAAGAAATGTATGGGGGTCTATGAAGAAAGCAATTCCTCTAAAAGGGGTCTATGAGAGAAAATGGTTGGAAAACCCTAATTACCAGAATTAGAACACGTTTACAAAGCCTTAAATCTTCATAGGCCACCAAAACGAGATTATAGTTGATCTTGAGAGAAGGAATGAAGTATGGGTAAGTCATATATCAGAACTATTTGGTAATGAAGAATGAAGTGTGAATCCTCCACAAGCAAACACAGCAGATGAAGACATTCTTGCAATTACTAAAGTAGAGGAAAGTCGAAGAGCCATAAATATGGCAAAAACAATAAAGCTTCTGGTCCTGATAATTTGCCAAGTGAAATTCTGATGCTCATGGATGAAGACAATTTAAAGATCTTTAAAACTGTCGAATCTATAGAACCGGTATTTACCCCGAAGAATGGCTTAAAACCACATTAGTTACGTTACCAAAAAACCGAACGCAAAATCCTGCAGTGATTATAAACTGATACGTCTTATGACCCACGCATTAAAAATATTTCTAAAAATCATTCACATCAGAATTTAGAATAAATGTGAAGAAGAAAGTAGGAAAACACATAGATAATGTCGGGTTCTTCATAGATAATATCGGGCCACACATAAACTACCTTTCCTGGATTAACTCCGGGTGGGGTGGGGACGGGGGCATTTTATAACCGGAAAGGCGGGGTTACCCCTCCCCCCCCCCTCCCTTGATTTATACAAGAAAACAGTGCCTGGACCGGGTATCAGTACTAAATCAGTACCAAGTAGTAGTACGAACCAGTTCTAGCAAAGGTGCAAAGGTACAAAGGGAAAACTTGCATAGACGGCAAAATGGACTGACAGAAAGGGATGGAATTCGTTGGAGAAAAGAAGCTACATACAAAATTTCTCCTGTTTCTTGAAGAAATGTTTCTTGAAGTGGAACACTAGAACACTAGACAAACTATCATCATCTCTCTATTTTTTAAATGGTATATTCCAACTATTTTTTTTGATTTAGCAGTTGAATTTATTCGTCACCAAGGTTCAAACTTACCACCCACTGATGCGGACAAAATAGCTATATTATTTTGCATACATATTCTAATGGTAAACCTAAATTATCCAAGGCGATAAATAGGTTTTTCCTGGCTATAAATAGGTTTTTTCAAATTTAGGCAACATCTACATTTTGTAAATAACCTACAAGGCTTTGATCAGAATGACAGATTTTGGAAAGTACGACTAATTTACGATATTGTTAGGCTATGATGTCTAAAACTACAATTTGAAAAGGCATTAACGAACAGATGGTGCCATTTTGAGAGCAGACAATTTATGAAAAATAAACCATGTAAATATGGGATAAAACTTTTTCTGAACTCAAATGTTCGACTTCCTAATGTATCAAGGGCCTAAAACCACGGGGATACATTCTGAGTTTGAATAATTTGGTGCGGGAATAATTTTTCCATCGGGCGCTGCTTTTCAAAAACTACTTTTAACGTTATCTTTGCCCTTTCATAGAAACATTTAACTTGTATTTAGCGGTTTTATTCAATTCATATTTAAAGGAATGATTTGCTATTTTACTCAGAAGTATAGGGCGGGATTCTGCTTGTTTTGAGAGGATAGAGTGACATGACGTAACCTAGTTCCGACATACGCAGACCTATTTTAGCTGCCGTTGTATTGCGTCAAAAGCGTCGGCAGTATTGCAGTGGACGTGAGCGTGTTAGTACGAATACATAATACTTTTCCTAGTTTTTTCTAGTTTTCTTTACTATGAACAGAAAGTGCTTAAATGTTCCGAATAATTTCTGCTACATTTGCTGTGAACTGACTTTCAAGTCTCAGAGGCGAAATTTCACGCCGCTTATGCATAAATGTTATGAACTTTATTTGGCTCTCAATTTGGTGATTTTGATAAAAGCTGGGCCCGGAATATATGCTGTATTTCATGTGTTAGACTGTTGACTGGATGGGAAAATGGTATACACCATATGCCATTTGCAATTCCTATGATTTGGAGGGAACAGAAAGATCACTTAACAGATTGCTATTTTTGATTAACAAAGGTTAAGCGAATCACATCTAAAACAAAAAATATATTTAATTATCCAAATTTCCCATTTACAATGAGGTCCGTCTTATAAAGTGAACAGTACCCTGTATCAGTATATGATGGTGATATAACCTTAAATTGCTCTGATTCTGATGAAGATGAAACGGAAAATGTTGTAGATCCTACATGTGAAGTCACTGGTTCATCAGAACCTTACTTTCCAAATCAGCAAAACCTTAATGGCCTGATCAGGGATTTAAACCTGTCTAATAACTAGTTATCGTAACCGTCATAGTTATTACAAACACCACTTTTCTGAAGAAAGTGGAATTGTGTTTTGTGATAATATTTCTTCTGTAATGGAAACTTTTTGGTATCAATATGGGTCAGATGAATAGCGGCTGTTTATAGAGTCTTCCAAAGTTAGTTTCAAAGCTGTGTTGCTACATATTCGCAATAAACTTGCATCAATACCTATAGTGCATGCCACTGATATGAAAGAGACGTATCAAAATATGAAACCAAAACGCAAATCCCTTATCCATGGGAAGAAAAATGTGGCACATGTCCGTTAATAAATCCTGAAAGGATGTATTTACCTCCATTGCATATTAAATTGGGCTCGATGAAAAATTTCGTCAAAACACTGGATAAAAACTTTGATGGATTCTTATAATTAAAATCCAAATTTTCCAAAATCAGCGATCTAAGCTAAAAGAAGGGACTTTACTATAAATCCACTAGAAAAAGCAGCTTGGTAGTCATTCAAAAATGTAAGTTTGAATTTTCGTGGAAACCATAAAGCAAAAAACTATCGTGATGTAGTGGCTGATCTTTTTAATTCATATAAAGCTATGGAATGCATGTCCTTAAAAATACATTTCTTAAACTCTCACTTAGATTTTCTCCCGGAAAATCTTAGAGCTGTAAGCGACGAAAATGCTGAACTTTTCATCAGCAAATTTTTACAATGGAAAAAAGGTACCAAGGTACATGGAGTTCTAATATGCTGGCTGACTATTGTTGGACCAAAAAGAGAGATGTTCCAGATACAAATCACACCAGAAAATCACTAACTACTACTTTCGAAGTCAGCTAGGATGAAGGTATATCATTTTCAGTCTCTAGCCAGTTACAAAAGTTATCAAAATTTCAAACGACTATTACAAAAATGTCCTGCCTGGTAACAAAAATCCGAAAGTGGATTTCTAATCAGCATTAAAAATATTTTAGATTCATCACCCTTCTTTTTGTGAAAAAAAAAATGAATTTTGGTCGACGTGTTATCGACAACTATTTCAGCAGTTTTCATCTTTTTCTGAAAGAACACAAATGTTATGCTGCAGGAATGATAAGAGTTGACCATTTTCATCGTTCACCTTTGCATTCCAACAAAGTAATAAAGTCAACCCACGGTAGGGGATTTTTGTAAAAAGTTTTGAGCCAAAATAGCGAAGTAATTATTACAAAATGAATAATCGATGTGTTTCAGTGATTTGGAGGATTAATTTGAAATCTAACTATACAATTCCAACTCCAAAAATTTTATTGTGTACGATGTTAAAAACAACAATAAATTGTTTTATGCGATTCGGATTTCGAATTCTTCCTTATTCAAGCAATTATACTGAATAGAAGGGTAGCTATTTTACACTCTTGCGACGCGTAATTAGAGGGTAGCCTAACTACTTGGAGCACTGCTAGATGGACGTGGGGTTAGTTCAAACGCAATTTAATAAATCTAAACAGATAATCTCTTCATTAATTAAAAAACTAATAAACTCGAATTTCTTACAATTCGTAAGCCTTATATCGCAAATTAACAAAAACAATAAAAACGTGATAATTTCACTAAAACATCTTGAATGGTGCATAGCGTCGTACACCTGCTTAAATCATTATACATATTCATACTACACTTGACATTGTGAGTCCATGCCTTTTGGCTTACGTTCATTGCTATCATGTTTTGATAATGAAAAGCAACTAAATTTTATTAACAAAACATGTATTGCATTAGTTTAGAATTCTTTGATGATTTCTTTAAGATTTGATTTTTACTTTGGGTTTCATTTTAACTACATTGAACAAATTGATTCTATTTAAACATGCCCATTATCAACTGACAATTCCTTAACTAATTGGAACCAATCAGCAAGGAACACAATATGACATGACCAACTCGATCAATCAGCAAATAAATTTATTAAATTTCAATGTATAAGGTTGCCAAATTCAGTAAATTAATTTAAAAAATAAGTAACTCATGTAACTGTTCCATTATGAATAACTCTTATAACAACACATTCTCCATCATCCGATCAACAAAAGTACTAAATCACTGATAAACATTATGAAAAAAAACTAGCATCCAGAAACTTATCCAATATATTATTAAATTTCAATAAAGTTCTACTGTTCAAAGTGGCATGATTAATCTATACCTGTTCCAAGAATTTTAAAAGATACATCAATACTTTTGAATTGTCAACAACCGAAAAATCATGATTATGGGAAAGAATATGCTCAGCCAAATAATATCTGTCTGATTTATTCAAATTGACATGCTCTTTGAAACGTGTAGCAAATTACAAAATGGTATTACAATAAACCTGTAACATTGGTATCAAACTTTGTTGATACTGTATATAAATGTTCCTAGGCCATACATAGATAGTTCAGTTATACAACAAAAATATGTGCGGAGTCGACATTTAAAAGTTTTTATTATCTCTTTATAGAATCTGTATAAAATTAAAGTAATGATAGCGCATGTAATTAATTAAGTAAAATGTTCTTGTCCAGTAGTATATAATATCAAATGAAAATCATCGGTAATTGGACATCAGGTTTTA
>WYDF02109922.1:0-10415 GCA_009867245.2 Adranes taylori
ATATTTACGGGAGGCTTATGTCCAGCAGTGGACGACTATATAGCTGTTTGATGATGATGATAGACGAAGTGTAGTTATTTGAACCCATTGGTGATGTAATATCTGATACTCCTTGAATAATGAATTACTCCATGATCCAGGTATAGTACAGCGTGTGTTATGGTCTTCATTAGCTGTCGATCTTGATGCTAAATAGATCGATCCTGCGGTTGTTCTAAGACAACTATGCCATGTACATGTAGTTAAAATCACTAAATCTGTTGTGTCCAGCAGTAATGAAATTGGTTTCTCGAATACGAGGAAAGTATGCTAAATGCATTTTAAACGATTCTACGTGCTCTGGACGGGCGATAATTAAATATCTTCTCTTTTAATAGCATATGATTTTTACTGTATGGTTTCAAGAAGTTTGGGTGTAGATGGAATGCGTCATTTCCAACTAGTACACCATCAATGGGAAAATTAAGTTTATTATTTTCCAATGCCATATTGAATCTACTATTTCTAAAAATTGCGCTATTATTTGCTCTCACGTTGCGCCCAAGGTCTGCATAAGCATGAAATTTTTTTTTTAAATATTGCACATGAATCTGTACTAGAAGAAATTGAAACAGAAATTACAAACAATACTAAAAATAATTCTAGTAAATCAATCAACCAAATTGATGCAGCCATAAGAGATTTATACTGTATGCAAATCTTCTAAAGTAACTTCTAAAGTAAATGAACTCGACAATTTCGGCAAATATATTGCATCCGCATTACGGGAGCTTCCGACAATTGATGGCGTTCGTTGTCAAGAGAAAATTCAAAGTATAATAACTCAACAAAGAATTGCTGTTTTATTACAATCACAAACACAGAACTCGCTCGAACCGCTACTTTGTATTGGGACGTCGAATCCATGTGTATACTTAAATAATTCTCCCAATGGCTGGCGATATACCGAAAATCATTTTCACCGTCGACGAATTCCAACTCATCAATACAGTTTGCCTCTAATGATAGTTTTTCCCAAAATAGAATCCAAATTGACAAATTGTTTTAGCTAATATACTTATCAAAATTTGATTGTTTAGATAAATAAAGATATGCTTAAGACAAGTGAAGATATGTTATTCACCAAGTTTTATATTCTTTAAAGTATTAGTTTAGGTAATTCCTTTAAAATAAATAACTTCAGGGCTTCATAAATTGCTAACAGAATCTGTCGTAAATACATAGAAATTCGGTTTTTTGGAACACGGGACAGGAACTGCAGAGATGATAGGCTGTCATCACTTGCTAAATAATTTAATGGGATATCTAGTTTCATTCATGCCGCTATTGACACTCCATGTAGATTGTTTACTCTTCTACAGAAATTCTTAAGTGATTTTCGTACGCTTCTCTATCTCGAAAAGCTAATTCTTTTAAGACTATCGCAGATGCACCTACATAATTTCTTCTACTAATCCACTTTCTTATCCATATCGACCGTTTCTCTTTATCTTCTAGCACGCACAATATCATTTGACTCCATTTTCAATCCACACTTGATTCAATTAACTTGATCATGTTAGAACATAAAGTTGAATTCAAGTTACTTGAAACATGTAACCTTCAAAAAACTTCAAAAACAACGTTTTTGTAGTAACTGACTCGTTCAAGTAACTGGTGACGTTCAACATTGTTTTTTGAATAGTTTTTACCGGGAACCGAATATGTTAAGACATAGTTCCCCAACAGTTTATACGTCGAGTCTCCCAGGCTAATAGTTATGTATTTTTACGCCATAGGGTCATACGGTTTTTATTATTATTAAATGACACAAAAGAGTTTACTATAATAACTATTTTCCAGTTAGACGTGACCTATTTTTAGCAATTGATCAGGACTTTGGAGTAATACAAAAACAGATAAAATACTACAACCGTTACGTTCCAAATGAACATCATTCCCTAATAACTGAGGCTACCCCAAAATTTTCTGCCTTTAAGGTACAATGTAATATATTTTCACGTCTAATATGAAATTGCTTGTAATAAAACATTTCCTTGTTTTTCAAATTCTCCACTGATTGTGTTATCTTCTTTGGCTCCTAGGGGAGGTGGGGCTTCAATGAACTTTCGCCAGCGGACTCTCCTGCATGCCAACCATCGCAGTTCTTCCCTGCTTCAGCTGCTTAATCCATCACAGATCTCTTCCAAGTCTATCGAAGCCGGCCGCGCACTGGTTTCCCTTGGGGGTCCACTCCAGCGCTTTTTTTTCGATGGCCCCATCCTGTTTCCTCAGTGTATGGCATATCCATCTCAACTTTCGCATTTAATCTGGTTAACAATAGGAGTTACTTCTTTTCCTGTTCCTTCTATAGATTTCCATTTCTTATCATGTTCGGCCAGTAAATACCCAGTCTTTTGAAGATATCGATTTACAAACGTTTGTAACATGTTTGTAATTTTTGCCGTAAATTTTCCAGGTTTCACTTGCGTAGAGAAGCGAATTAGCGTTACTGTTAAAGATTCTCTAATTTGTTAGTATATGATTAGTATATGAAAGATAGTATATGACTTTTCCACACTGAGTAGAGGTGCACAAACAACCCGTTTGCCTTTTTGTACGTGCTTTAATGTTCTCCAATGCTCCACGTTCTTTGTCTACCATTCTTTCTAGATAACAAAACTAATCTATCTCATCGATTTCCTGTCCATCTAACGTGAAACTACCTCGATTTTTTGAAAAGAATCTCATCTCCTCTGACTTACTGGAGTTAACCTTGATTATTGCTCTACTTTCCAGTTCTTTAAAATTCTCATTCATATGCTGAAATGTGTGTGCCAGCAAACAGATGTTATCCGCATAATCTGAATCTTCCAGTCTGTCCGTTAATCCCCATTGTAAAACATTTCTCGGTTTTTACAATACTTCCTCATGATAGGATCGATTACAATGAGGAAGGAAATAGATGATAGTCTACATCGTTACCTAACTTGAGAGGTCACTTCAAAGGCATCTGTTAACTTTCCTTCATGCACCACTTGGCACTCATAGCAATTGTAGGTCTCTCGTATTAGATTAACAATCTTCAGCGGGATTCCATACTTTACTAAGAGTTGCCACATGATTTTCCTATCAACTGAGTCAAGGCTTTCAAAATAGATAAATATCATTCATGCGTTAGAATTCCACTAACAGCTCTGCTAAATGATAACTTCAATCATTTATCATGTCTATACGCCTATGATGTTCCCGAAAACCAGCCTACTCTTTCCGTAACTTCTGATCCAGCGCTGTCTTAATAATATTATTTGGTATAGATAATAAGGTGATTCCTTCTCAGTTGTTATACTTGCTTAGGTAACCCTTCTTAGGCAATTTCATTATAGGCCCTTTCTTCCGTTCAGCAGACACCTTTTACTCTTGTCAGACTTTTTTGAAAAGGGGGTACAAAGCCCCGGTTGTAACATCAATTTCAGTTTTCAGTGCCTCTGGTGTATATTATCGAACCCTGGTGACTTCCTATTTTTCATTTGTTTTAATGCTTTCTTGTTTTCACTCTGATTTCATTTTAGATGGGTGTTCAATATTAATACGAGGATCGTTATTCCATTCCACCTCCATCCCTTGTCCATCCTCGTTCACATGGTCAGTTACTTGGTTGAATACTTCTGCAAAATATTCTGTCCATCCAAATTATTCCTCTTCTTCAGAAAACATGACTCCTTCTTTACTGCGAACAGGCCTCCTATGAAAATAATTCCTCTTTGACAGTACTCTAGTAGTCTGACACAATTCCTTCATGTCCCCTTAGCGTGCAGTTGCCTCAGCTTTGTGCTACTTGCCTGTTCTTTAACTTGTCTTCGTCGGTCAATACGAGCACATTTCGTTATATGCCGACTTAATTCACTGTATTTCTTTTCCAACTCTACTTTTGCAGAGTATGTCTTGGCGTTAATAATATGTTGATTCATCTTTTTTCCGCTGATCAATCATTTCCGACCTTTCATCCGACATCCGTTCCTTTGCAAGCAATTCTCTATGACCTAGGGTCTCTTGACATGTCCCCTCACAGGTTTTTTAAACCATTTTCCATGTTTATTCTACTGCTCCAGTAGCATCCATATCCACAACCTCAAATTGGCTTCTCAGTTTCAATTGAAAAGCTTCTGCAGAATACTCTTACATCAATTTTGTAACATCATAGAATCTACTTTTCCTGTGAAATTTTACCGTGGGTACCGCTATCTTCAAACTGAACCAGGCCAGTACCAAATGATGGTCAGACCCAACATCTGCGCCCGTTTGTTCCGTACATCATGTATGGAGCGCCTTTATATCCGACTTACTTCAATCTGGTCAGTTAGATTTGCTGTGCGATGATCAGATAACACGCAGGTGCCATAAATTGGTTTTCAAAATTTTGCTTAATGGTTTTATTAAAATGTAGGAAAATAGTTGTTTAAATTAAACCAATTTTTTTGAAATCATCAGTCTTGGAATTAATCATTCGACTGGATCATTATTTCTAAGTATAAATATTATTTTCAAATGGCACTCGTAACTTATTTAAGGAAAAATAGAAAACTTTTTAGGGGAATATGAAAACGTGCAGTTTAGCAATTGATAATCGCGTCACGCGTTGCATTGCCATCAACCCTCTACGTTCCTTTTGCAGCGGTAAATGCTTTTAGGTGCCCTAGAAAAGGTGCTGGTGGCAACATAAACATTGTAACATAGTAATGTTTACGGCAAAAATGAGATGAGCAAGGGCACAACTGGCTAACATTTATGATCTACATTTCACAATAAAATTTTGCTACTTAGATAATCCTACATTTCAATATCGCACAGTTTACTCTTACCTCAATATGGACTGATGTTTAATGTTTCAAAGCGTATTTTACTGAAATCAATAAAATTATAAAAGTGCAAAAAACAGATTTAGTAAAGATATTTTTCGCAGTGCCAAAAAATGAGAGTATGAATTGGGTTATCTGTTTTTCTTAAATCCCACACTTACTATTCAATTACTGTTTGAATACGCGTAACGCTTACTGTTAATATTTTAATGTTTAAAAAAGATTGGGAACTCGCGTAAGAAGCACTGTTTGTACTCCTGATGTATACTCTTGCTTCGTTGACTAGCCAAAAGCATTTGACTGCGGAAATTTTAGGATCCTCAGGTACAGACGCTGTCGCCCTGCGCATTATTACCGACCTCTTCTGGTAACAAACTGAACAAGTAAGAATGGACAGCGCAACGTCTAAAAAATGGCAGTATAGAAGGGTTGTGTATTGTGTATTGCGACTAGGTTGTGTATTGTATCCCCTTCTGTTTAAACTTCGCCCTGCAATTATATTCAGACGCACTTGCGAGCACCAATATTGACATAAAGATGAACGGTAGAAGAATCAGCTAACTCCATGACGCAGGTGATATCGTAGTAATAGTCCACCTTACAGATAAACAGATAACTATGGATCCTATCTTGGCACACAGCCAGCATTTTGGGCTATTCATGAACATCAAGAAACCAAAGCTCATGCTTTTCTCCAAGCAACCTAAAGCGCTCTATTATATATAAATGATAGACAAGTCGAACAAGTACATACAATCCGATACTTGGGAGCTATCGTGAATGGACAAAGTGTTCCGAAAAACGAGATTAAGGCTAGATTCGAGCAGGCTCGCAGAACTTTCACCAAGACGAAAAAACTGTTTACCGCACGTGACGTATGTTTTCAGCATGTGCGATTAGTGAGCTGTTATAGTTTTCCTACCATATGGACGTGAAAGCTGGACATGCAATTAGAAGGAAAATCGATAGACATCTTCGAAATGTACCTATACTGAAGGATATTACGCATCTCATGGATGGCAAAACTGACAAACATAAAATCTTCAGTATGACAGACAAATCTTTAGACCTGACGAGAACTGTCAAAGCAAGGAGAACGGAATATATGGGGCAATAAGACTACGCCAGAAATTATTGCTGAAGAACCTGAGAAGATGGCTTGGACGTACATAGATAGAGATCTTCAGAGATGCAGTTCCTCGAGCCAAAATAGAGAATTGGATTGCCAACTTCCGCAGGGAG
The DNA here is from genome assembly GCA_009867245.2 of Adranes taylori. Lineage (NCBI taxonomy): Eukaryota > Metazoa > Arthropoda > Insecta > Coleoptera > Staphylinidae > Adranes > Adranes taylori. Next base: position 6,081 of record WYDF02109922.1, read on the forward strand.
ATAGCGACATCGGAAGAAGAAGAAGCTAACTAAATTTAATAGATGAGTTACAAGTTATCATGATGAAAACTAAATAGATCAATCTTTGCTATATGCAGTTTTTGGTAAGACTTTTGACTTGAACCTAGATTGTTACCTTAAATATCGATACAGCCAAGTAAATTTAATACATCTGTGACATGAGCAAAACGAAATAGTTCAATTTTGCCTATATGCAATATAATTATTTTAACATATGCAAACAAATATGGGGCATTCTTAGGGTATATTTACATATCCCAAAGCATTCATCATAAAATTTAAATCATTTAGCTAATTTAATTGATACAATATACTTTGATTAACAAAAATGTATTCAAAACCGAAAGAAGATTTAAGCAGATTTAAACTCGAGGCACACTAACTTCCTTTCTATTATTTCTCCAAATAAAGTGTTTGAGTGTACAACGGTATTTGGCTGATAACCTCATTTGAAGAACCTAACAATATACATTTTCAGAGTTAATAGCAACTCTAGACAAATAAAGATAAATTAAGAACAGAGAAAATTATTGTAATTTTAATTGAAAGCAGTGTTTAAGAAAAGGACAGTGACATTGAAGAGAGAAGGTAAATATTTCAAGTTTGATATTAATTCCAAGTTTCCTATCATCACTTCCTATTAGTCATTTATTGTATGTTGAAAAAGTTTGACTTCCTCGTCGATTCTAGTTTCTTGGCCTGAAATTACAAGAACTGGATAAGGCTGTAAGAAAAAAGTGTTTTTCTTGAGCTTACAATAATTCTTTATGATGCCAATTTTATATTCAGTATTTTTTTTTTGTTTTTAATTAATTAATGAAAAAACAAATTAAAATGTATCTCGATGGATTTTTGAAAATATCAAATGTTCTAAATAATTTTGTGGGAAAACTATATCTTGATTTTGTAAAGATGGTCACCCTTATTTTTTGGGATATCATTTTAATGTACACGACTTTCCCTATTAATAAATTTTGCTTTATAAGTGTGGGTTTAAGATTACTGTTATATGTTATAAATGGCACACGCAAGTACGCATTGCTCTGAAATTCTCTGCTTCTACAGATAGTCTCACACTAAAAATGTGTCATTTATATTTTTGGTCGATTAATAATAGGGGATACAAACTACATACATTTGTCTTCATCAATCACTTCTTTACCAAGCAAAATAATCATTTTCATTAATCTACATGTAACCAGGCTTTCTGTGTTTGTTTTTGTATTAATTTCGTTAAAACATCATCGTTCTTTAACTAATCATGGATAATAGAATTAGAGCGCACGTAAACTATTTACTTCACACATCAGGTTATGTATCTATGAAAATATAAAAGTAAACATACGCACAGAGATTAAACAGTACAAAATCAGTTGGTATGCTACACGAAATAAAAGGGCCAGCCGAAAGATTACAAAGTAGTACTGATTTAAGAGATACTGTTTATTTTAAACAAACTAAGTTCAAAAATATATAATTACTTGCTTCTTTGGAAGTTACAAATTAAATTTATAAAAACAAAACAAAAAATAATAATGTTGGATATTTTTATTTTTTGTTTTGTTTTTATGCATTTAATTCGTAACTTCCAAAGCACCAAGTAATTATATTTTCTTGAACATAGTTTGTTTAAAATAAACAGTATCTTTTAAATCAGTACTACCTTGTAATCTTTCGGTTAGCCCGTTTTATTTCGTACTGCATACCAACTGATTTTGTACTGTTCAATCTCTGTGCGTTTCGCTTTCCCAAAAATCATCATAATAATCGCTAAAAGATTAAAAGGTCCCGAATACGGATCGTCCTTAAATAGAGAATGGGTGGGAAGAATTTCCCTGGTTAGCTAACCTCAGATACGGAAAAAATCCACTAAAGGTCAGAACCTGGAATACCACAAGGCTTGTGAGTTACATAATGCAGGGAAAGAAATAGGAAGATTATTTATAACAGGATCTGTTGGACCAGTGACAGAAGATCATGTTTTATCACGCTGCTGAAGAAAGCAACAATCATTGCAATGATCTTGCATTGATAATAATGCGTGCAATAGATCATATTGTAAAAGATTTTTCCCCGTATTCGGAAGAAAGATCATGCTTAGGCATTACTTTTTATTACTGCAACATATGTGTTAAAGCAAAATAAATGTATCAATATCCTTCGTTTTATTAAAACTCTAATATAATGAGAAGCAGTCATAAATTGTAAACCGAAATTGATTTACTTATAAACGTCAAATATTGCTAGACTTCATAAACTCAAAAATCTTTCCATAATAATAAGTAAACCAGTCTTTGAATTGAATCAACCCACGCAATCCTTTATTAAATGGCTCATTCCGTAGCAAAATATCATGGAACAATGCGATGAAAGTTTATTGAAGGATTGCTTTGCTGAAAACCTCCCTCCGTTTCAGCCTGATTTAAACTAAGAGGGGCAAAGTCTTGAACTATAAACCTTGTGCTACATCTTGCGTATGTTAACTATTTTAAACGTAAATATCGCTCTAAGAATTAATTTATTTTATTATTTCCAAATCAATACACGCCGGAATGATTTATTGATGTCATCAACTAATTGCTATAAATTTTCTCTCAATTCACTGTTACTTTTTGATAGAGAAAGTTCTTAGCGTGATTACATACACCGATCAACACGAGCAGGTTGTATTATTGGTGCTTTCAATAGAACTTGAAGCTTACGTGAAACTTCAGTATTGCTAATTATTTGTATTAGATCAACAGATTATTCATCACTTGAAATGTTTGACGAAGGATTCGGAAGTAGTCGATTCATTAAAGTGGTCCCTAATGCAATAGAAAAGTTTGTTGGTATTTTATTCAGATCGTTTAGTGAATTTATTAGATCAATGTTTCTAAATTAATCCCAGTTTCTTATCTAGTACATTTCTCGCGCATAAAATTGATAACAAAAGGTAAACTGATAATTTACGAATAGTTGTAAAATAGCATTTTACTCTCTCATACAATTAATTTCTAATCTATCCCTAATATGCTGTACACATGTATCATTTGCCTATCTATCCGTAAATTATTTAAAGAGAAACCGTTGTTTTTTAAAAAGAAGTTTGGAAACAGGATTTAAAGATAAACAATAAAATAGAAAATCAAAAACAGCAGCTCGTCAGCTCTCGAGTGAAAGCTACTAGCGCTTTAACAAATAGCCTATTTCACTGCTAGTAATGTAGTGTAGTGTGTAGTAATGTAGTAAAGCAGTGTAGTAATATAGTAAATGCGCATATGAAAATGGTGATAAGACAAGCCGAAGTGGCAGCAAATAAGTTAAGGAATGTATGGGAAACAAACTTTGGTGATTCGACAAAACTGAGGTTAGTGATATACAATACATGTGTAAGGAGTATCATGATGTATGGAACTGATGTGTATGCAGTGAAACATAGAGGAGATAGAAAGAATGGGCATTAAATATTTAAAGAGGATACTGTGTGTGTGTGGAAAGATCGACGCCAGGTGAAATTTTGTTACAGGAGTTAAATGAATGTAAATTATGGGTGAATGGAGTTAAAAAATTGGCAAAATATGAGAGAAAAGAAGGGTTAAAAGGGTAACCAATGGGCTGAAGATAGGTGAAGGTTATATAAGATATGTGGTTAGTAAATGAATGAATGGAAAAGACGGATAAAAGATTAGATGGAATGTGAAAGGAGATACCGGAGATTTATAAGAGTGTGGCAATTCATGTGAGGTATGCGAAAATTAAAGAAAGTACGTAGAATAGAAGGTATGTAGAATTGATGGTAGAAGGAAAGTTACTGAAATAATTAAAATCTGAAATGAGCATGAATGAGAAAAGGATGATTACTAGATTTAGGTTTGGGAGTGAAGGAAGAGCTAACCGGTATTGGATGAATGAGGACGGACGAAGTTGCAGTGTATGTGGAACGAAGGATGAAAAATGGGAACATTGGGTGAATGAATGTAATGGCATAAGATTAGCAGAAGAGGAAAGAAGAATGTTGAATATTTGGAGGGTATGCATGTGTCAGGAAGAAAGTGGTTTGATGATAATGGTAAAAATTAAGAAGGGATTAAGAAGAAAGGAAGGGATATGAAAAAGATAAAGTTTTGTGTTGTCCATTCTGGTTTCAGGTTTCTATAAGTGTGTGTATATGGATGTGCGTTTAAGTGGCATATGTATGTATATGTAATACATGTATATGGAAAAAGGTAAATTTAAGAGGAATGTTAAGTTAATTTATATTTTAATTCATGTAGTTAAATGTGTTATGTAATTATGAATTGTGAATATTCTAATAAAGGTTATATATATAAT
>WYDF02109933.1:0-10415 GCA_009867245.2 Adranes taylori
TTCACTTCCCGCAGAGGACCATGTAGCCATATGTATAGCGACAATGGTACAAACTTTGTCGGGGCTGAAAAACAATTTAAAGAAGAATAAATTCTGTACCTGTCCTGGTAAGTTACACGAAGCCATTACGACTAAAAATCAACAACACTACAATAAAACAAATCAAACCGCTACAATTGGAGCCTGTATTAGCAGTATTCGATAGTTTAGATGATCTAAAAAATGAAGAGACAGAAATAGACAAGTCGTTACAAGACAATCATTGGAAACGAATTTCACATTCGTCTGTCATTCTAAATTGCATAATTACAATCACTGTTTTAGAAATCATCCTGTCAATCCGTCAAGGGTACACGCGTCTGTGCAACTGGAGACGTCAGCGGATGAGCAAAGCAGCAGCAGATGGATCGACAACACAGCCAAATCATCACCAACATCACGAGGCGACCGATGATGATGAGATGTTGGAACTACAACCAATAGTATTATGAAGTAGCCGATATCCACTACAACAATGACTGGGAGAAGACATGGAGAGATGAACTACAACCAATAGCCTGGTGAAGCAACCAATTTCCACAACGCTGAGATGACTCAAGATGGCGTCTATGGATGTCCATGGAATGAATTGGAAGAAATGCCAAACTCTGAGACGGCAATAAGTTTAACCATTGTTAATAATTTTTTTAAATTTATTGCGGTGCAAATGGATGATCGTAAATTACTTTTCTTTTTAAACATCCGTTCTAAATTAAACTTCATTACACATGTAAAAATTGAATGCGTAGAGAATAAAGAAAGATAAGCACAATCGATCTACGTCAATTCAATTATTGTTAATAAACCAGATTGTATCAAAAGTTCAGTCTCACTTCTCCCACCAGGGGCTTCACTGAAATAAGTGCTGCCTTGGTAGCCTAAGGCCTAGTGGACTTACCTTACTTATGTTCCTTACTTTTACAACCGTAACTTGGGGCTTCACTGAAATAGGTGCTGCCTGGTTAGCCTAAGGTCTGGTGACAACTTCCTGAACTTAATCACTTGGGGCTTCACTGAAATAGGTGCTGCCTGCTTAGCCTAAGGTCGAGTGATAAGCTCAATCCACAAACCTAACTTACTAGATAGCCTTACATTATTCTACAACTACTATAACTGCATACTGCAGTCATTAATCTACAACTATTACAACAACATACTGCAGTCAGTAATGTATAACTTATACAACTGCATACTGCAGTTATGAATCTGCAACTTATACAACTGCATACTGCAGTCATTAATCTACAAATACTACAACTGCATACTCCAGTCATTAATCTACAACGCATACAACTGCATACTGCAGTCATTAATCTACAACTACTTCAATTGCATACTGCAGTCATAAGCTACAACTTATACAACTGCATACTGCAGTCATTAATCTACAACTTATACAACTGCATACTGCAGTCATTAATCTACAACTACTAAAACTGCATACTGCAGTCATTAATCTACAACCTCTACAACTGCATACTGCAGTCTTTATTCTACAACTTCTACAGTTCAATTATACAAAAACTGCACAGAAGTAACTAAAGGAGAAATTCTCAAAAACTTCAATTTACTGCTATCAACGTATAATTTGGTCAACACATTGGCCAACGTATATTTTAGTCCTCCGAACAAAACACACAGATAGGTTGAGAATCAGAAGATAACACCATGGGCGTATTTAAACATTTTACACATATTGTTAGTATAAAGATTATAATTATGTAAATAGATTTTACAATTTAATTATACCTAATAAAATCATATCTAATCATGGACATAGTATACTATTGTAGAGTGCTTTTATTTTTGCCTTCTTTGGAATGGTTTATTTAATTTGTAATTTGTTTGACAAACAATTAAATATTCCCATGTCAAGTTTTTTAGTACCTATAATGTAGCGCCCTCTTGAATTTTGTTGTGTTTAGTAAGATTCACTGGTGCCAGGTTATCACAAGAGTTCTTACTTCTCCCGTCCTGTGTGCCAATAAAATAATTGTGCATGCCAACAGTGATATGTTTTTGTCGTCATTCTTATAGGCTATATCTAAAGCGTTTTCCATTGGAACGCTAGACTTAAGCGTTTTGGTGCAGTACTTAAGCGTTCTAGTCATTTTTGTTCCAAGCCCTGAAACTCTAATATATCTGTTCTATTGCACCTAGAATACTTTTGGAGTTGCACACTATTGCATGTGCAGTAATGTAAATATATTGAATTTAAATTTACTCAGAAAGTGTTCCAAATAAGAGCGAGAGAAGTCTCTATGGAATAAAGTGTGCATACATGTATTATATTTAATAGTCTCTAAAATATAGGCAGAAAATTTTGAATTTTAAATTTGGCAAAGTCACGGTCTACTTCTTGGACTAATTTTATTGCAATTAGACTAATTTTATTAAGCAAGGATTGCAGTGTTCTTTCTCTTTTTCGCCAACCAATATAGAGTAAAAGATATATGCAAAAAAAATTAATGCAAATACAGAATTTTTGAAAACTATAAAATGACGTACTTATATAATTTTTTATCTAAACTATGAATTGTTACCTTAATCTCTACAAACTCTGTGCATCTGCCCACAAAATTTGATTCAAATCGGTGTTTTATGTGATGCCTACAAATTCCAGAATATCGTTCTGATCCGTTGAAATCGAACAAGTTACAGTTTTATAATGACAATTGTAACATTGGACGTTACGTAAAATAAATTAATTGCTTCACCTAACTAAATATTAACGACACGCTACTGGAAAAGGAACCCTTTGAAATAATATTAAAAACATAAGTATATGCAAGCGCTCACAAGTTCTGGGTCAAAGATTGAAACACAGTAATAGTTAGAGGAAGATAGGTACTGTTATTGATTCCCATGTTTATGAAACGTACTAATACGCATTAAATAAAGCCGTAACAATAATAGCAATTTTTTGTCGTTGATTTAAGTATCTATAGAAACGCATACACATATATTGTGTGATATTAAAGATGCATTGTGTGCGTAAAAAAGGATACACGTATCATGTGTATCTATGAAAGTAAGAGCCCTAAATCATATTTACCAATTTATGCGTACTAGTTCGTTGACGCGTAGAAACTTCTATGGTCCCACTGATTTGTTTGGAGGATCGTAGTGCATAACAATTAATGAGTGAGTTGCTCCATAGAGACCGTATTAGAGAGAAAATATTCTGTGGAAGGCTCACGCCCATAAACACTCCCCCGTTATATAAAATATTTTAGTTTAAAAATCGAACTCGAGAAGCGAGCCATAACAGCAGCAGCCACCAGCAATCAGCCAAGCAGAGAAAAACCAGAACAATAAGCATAGGGACTACTAAGCATTCGATGTGCGTTTACACATATTTTATATTGTTCAGGTGAATGTGTTTATAATAGCTTTACCTTTCTGTCTCTCTACCGTATCTATTCTCCTGTACCAATGGAGTGTATGTTTCTAGCCTGTGTCAACCTGGGCTAGCGACAGTCACGTTGCTATCTTAACACCCGTGCCAAGGTGTTGAGTGTGCTATAGTGGTATTTTTACTATACCAACTATACCACTAAAATGTATGTTTCTAGCATGTGTCAAGCCAGGATAGTTACAATCGCTTACCGATCTTAACACCCGCGTCAGCACAGGTGTTAAGTGATCTATAGTCGTTTGCTTGTTATACCAAGAAACCCCCACTTGAGCGTATGTTCCTGGCCTGTGTCAGGCTAGGGACAGTCACGTATCTATCTTAACACCCGTGTAAACCCAGGTGTTTATTGATCTATGGTGGATCCAGATAATCCGGTCCGCTTATTGTTCGAACCTGTGTGATAAGCCCCCCCCCCCCTCTCTATGAGTATATACTTTGCTTTATATGATCCCCGCATCGTTTTTTTGTTTATTATCTTATCACCACACGTCTGACATACACAGCTTATCAATGAAATTGCTGAATTATTGCGGAATTATTATATGTATTAAGTTTAGTATTTGCTTACCGCTATTTGTACGCTACTGATTAAATTAACGTTTGATTGACATTTATTTGTGTAATAATATTTCTTCCTTTGTTTTATTAAATCATTAATGCTGTTTTATGCATTGCTCGTTACAGCCCGTTACAGTTACAAACAAGAACGAGAACTGGGCAACTCGCAAAACTAGAGCTGTCTGTGCCGATAGTAAGCAACTGAGGACTGGAGGAACAACAAGATCGGTTCCAGTGAGCGATCTCACGCTAAACGGACCTGGCGCCCGAGACATGATTTTCGGAGGATAGATAGACAGTAGTATTAAGATATGTGTTTGACCATTCTGTCACAAGTCGCTAAGGCTCCCCATTAGCAGCGTCGCGAGTGAGAGTGTCACATTATGTTCACTTGTTAATTTAACATATTAATATGAGATTATTAAAAATGTACAGCAATGGCATTTTTTATTCGAGGCGTGATTATGGGACTTTGTTCTAAAAGTTTATTATTTATTACTCCACATAATTTTCGATTTGTAGTATAGAGAAAGATATATATTATACGTATTTATAAAAAACATTACAACAAAATGACAATTCGAAGTGTATTTTACTTTGTGATTTGCCACGTACACTGGCTATACGTGGCAAATCACAAAGTAAAATACACTTCCAATTGTCATTTTGTTGTAATGTTTTTTGTCCTAGTAAATTTCTCTTTAGCTTAAAAATGTGGTAATTAAAGAGAAATTTTGAATAACTTTTGTGTCACAATAATTTTACAGATAATTAAAAATTTTCTTTTTATAAAGGAGGAAATACTGAAATATATTATATTTTTATGGCCTTTTTAATACTTCTTACATTTAGGGTAAACAAAGAAACACATGAACAAATGTATTCAGTAAAGTATTTCATAACTACTTCAAACATAATTATTTATGTTTCGTAGCAGTCGAGATAGTTAAATTGGAAATAAATATTTTTATAACATATTTACGTATATATATGACATGACTATTTTTTGCAATAATAATTATATATCTTTCACAGAATAGCAGTCGAATAAATTGAAAAATCCCATCAAAAATATACTAAACTAAAATTTATATTTGTCAGCGACCTTCGAAACATAGAATTTATAATTTAATATTTCATTGATTACATTTTTAGCGATGTTAAGGCTTTCTTTATAAATATGTTAACGGGTCTACCGTTCCACCTTTTACATATTTTAACTCAGTCTACTAATGAAATTTCTTTCTGGCTAAAAAATCAAAAACAAATTACTACTATTTAAATCAAAAGTTTATTTAATTAGCGCTAATCATGCTAGTATAGAACTTGTCTAATTATATAAAATAAATTGATTTAATATTTAATTAGCTCAATAGATTTTGTGGGTAGTATTCTATTAAACTAGAAATACGCTCCTAGTACTATGGTATAGTAATATTTGTCGATATGTAGAATTTGAAATTTGGTTGTATTTAGTAAGCTTAATATTCGAAGTCCGAGAAACTATTTCAGATATTACACAAAATGTGTTTCAGATATAAACTTTAAGAACGGAAGAAACTTTTCCTGCGGCATTCCTGATGGAGCTTGATTTCTACATACGTACAATGCGACAGACGTCAGAGCAACGGAATATAAAGAAACATAAAGCAATAGAACGCGCATCAAATCTATAAAACACTATAGAACGTCTATAGAATCACGCATCAAGTCTATAGAATGGACAAACAAAATGTCTCGCACGCCCTATTGCACTAGCACAGTACACTAGCACAAATAAATTGAAACAATTGTGAATTGTATTGTGGCGCACTAGGCGTGAGCCATTCTGCCATTTAGTGTAAAAGTGAGTGACAAAGTGATCAAAATAACTAGATTTAGAAAATAACTAAAAAATAAAGGATTTAGTAAAAAACTAAACAAAATCAATAAGATATACAAATTTGAAGATAACACGAGCGAATTGCTCGTATAATCCAAACTACTGAAATAGTCAAAAAGCGTACCTCAAACGCATATAGAGACCCCCATACAAGCAATGAGTTATAAGGATTACAAATCACTACACAAAAGCGTAAATGAAATTGTGATCAACAAAATCCATATTATGTATAACACAAGCAACGTATAATATACACTTATTCTGAAAAGGATTTCTGAAACTTACAAAGAGAACTATGCAACCACAAAGTTGGATTTCACTCATTCAGAAGAAAAAACGAGGAAATAAAAATCAGGAAATACAAGAAAATCTAAAGCTTTACCCATCGGAAATAATTTACTGTAAAAAATCAAAAATGGAAGTAACAATAAATCTTTATTACGTATCACGACCAACAAAATACAAAATCTACAAAGCTCAAAAAAAACATCACTATATCTATCAAAACTGCTAAATGGCTAATAATAACAAACAGCCCTTATTGGCATAATAAACACTTACAATTAAAGCTAAATACTATAACAATTACCAAAACATAAAATCAATAGCCCAATCTCTTACGGGATAAAATTATTATAAAAACTTTAAAAAACTTCAAAATAAAAATTACTTTTCTCCTTTCCCCATTCTACTAAAAACCCATTTTTTTTCTTGGGAGAAGGTAAGGCCATGTCTCGCCTTTCCTACCAAACTCCTTATATTCGTCCTTCTTCGCATAGCCTCATCAGAACCCCCTCCATCTTTCCTTTTTCTCCTCTGCAGTTTCCCCCTTGCCCCTGCATCAAATATGGCAATGCCCTTCATACCATCGCAAATTGTCTTTAATTACTCATCGTTCACATCCTTTCTTTTCTTAACCCTCTTTCGTCGTTACTCCTTCCCATCCTTACCATTCCCTTCTCCCTAATATGACTACAAATCTTACTATTTTAACTTTATCTCCATCCCCAAATACTAACACACGTTCCAGGACCTCATCCTACTCAATTTTTTAGCATATCGACAACTTTTTTCATTATACTCAGTCAACCCGCATCCTGTCCAGAACATCTTCTCCAATTATCTCCTGTCACCCTGTCCTATTCCGTCCACTCCATCTTTATACAATCTCTCACCTTGCATCCAATTATCTTCAACCATACCACAAGCTGTATATATTCTTGCTTGTTTTTCATCCAATATCTATTACCCTTTTCTTCACTGCCACATCTAAACCTCGCAGATATCCTTTTTTCTTTCATACTCTTGCATACTGAGACCCTAAATGCTGTCATCCCCTCTTCAACACTTATCCATTCATATTTGCAATTATAACGACTACTTCGAATCCTATCATTCATCCTGTTCCTCCACATCCAGTACCTCATTCACCACTCCCTCTCCATCTATCATCCTTTCTCCCCATATACACATCGACCGCCCAATTCTTTCATACAATTTCTTTCTCTACTCTATCCACTTATTCCCACAACCGCAAGTTCGTTTTCTCTCAATCACTCCATATATACTGCTTTCACTAATCTCTGATCAGCATCCATCCATACTTTTCTCTCAAATCTCAGCATTTTTTAACACCTTATTTATTTTTTCCAGTCTCGTGTAGCACAATTCCGTAAGGCGATGTCCTGTCCCAACCGAGAATCCTTTTAATACAAATCGCTTGCTCTCTTTCAATCATTTCACTTTCACACACCGACCAATCCTCCACCCCATACATCATCACACTCCTCACACACACATTCACAATCATCAACCTCATCTTTACAGACTCCCTAAATCTCCGTTCCCACACCTTCCTCGTTCTTTCTATCACGCCCCTAGTTCTATGCGCTGTCATTCTAATATGTTCATTAACTAACCCACGTTGTGTCATAATATAACCCAGGTATTTGTACTTTTTCACTACCTGAATGGTTTTTCCTCCTATAGTAAATACGTCGCTCTTACATTCTCTTCCACCTCCTTTACAAGCCATTATCTTAGTCTTATCTGCATTCACTTCTAATCCCCTTTTTTCCATATACCTTTTAACCATTCCTATCATCTCATTCATCTCATCTCTATCACCTGTCATACAAACTATGCTGACGGCATATGTCAACGACCATACCTTACGCCTTCCAATCTGTGTTTCCCCAGCTTGCCCCCTACTCAAAACATCTTCTAAATCAGATGTGTAAATAGCAACGATACCAAAAGAAATCCTCGGTTACGCAATGTTTTCGTTGTCAGAAATTTGGGCATGGAGCAACAAGAGTAGATACATATTTTGATTTATGTTCATGAGAGAAGTCAATTGTATGATTCGTTTTGGACTATGTTTGATAGTTTTTATTATATCATATTTGAATTTGATAAGTGGACTTCGGGGCAGATTCGCTGGGGCTGGTACAAATTTGTACCTGGATAGGGTATGTATCCCATCGGAATAGAGTATGCGCCCACAGCTGGTATCCAAAAATAATATCTGTTTGTTTTTGTTTTTGTTTAGTCATGGTAATAAATTATACTAAAAAGGGGACAAGGAGTGAAGAGCTGCTGTATTCTGCTATAAAAACGGTATTAGATAGCAAATTATCCATTAGGAAATTTGCTGAAAAATATGATGTTAAACCTCTTGAAAGCCGCATTACAAAAATTCGTAAACAAGTTTCTAACGACATTGCTAATTCCTAGCATACTTTCCGCTTTAAATATGCATCATATCAAGTATTTTCGAATAAGGAGAAAGTCTTTTAAACAAGTACATTGTAGATTATTCCAAAATCCACTATAAATTGACATGTGTGCAGGTAAGAAAAATTGCCTATGAATTTGTACCTGCAAATAGTCTCAATTATCCACCCAGTTGGAATAAAAATTGATGACGGGTAAAAACAGGTTGCAATTTTTCGTAAACGTAATAAAAGTTTGAGTTTGTTTAAGTCTATAATATAAGTGATGGTAGGTCATTTGACTTTAACAAACCGCAGTGAATCTTTTTCTCACAATCTTGCAAATAAATATTTATGATAGATACAAGTTTACAGCAGATCGTATTGCTAAGATTGACGAATCTGTACGACTGTACGAGAGTATTGAGTATAACGACCGTATTGAATAAACCTATAGTATTGGCAGACTAAACTCAAAAAGAGATTGTTCAACTTATTTCCGGGGAAAGAGGAGAGCTTGTCATTGTTGGTGACACCATATCATCAAATGGCAACACAATTCCACCAATATTCGTGTTTCTTAGAGTCCATCATAAGGACCACTTTATAGAATGTGCTCCGGAAGGCAGTTTGGGAGTTTCCGCTCGGAGAGGTTAGATACATACATTCAGTAATTTTGTTGACATCTTGAAGCATATTTAAAAGTTTCCTTTCTGCTCAAAGGAAACCCCTATTTTACTTTCATGCGACAAACATGAAAGCCATGTTACAGTAGAAGGTGTCAACTATTCTCGCGACCACGGAATTGTGTACTTTTCTTTTCCACCGCACACCGCCTTCAACTCTTAGACGTTGGAGTGTTCGGTCCTTGTAAGTCAAAGCTAAAAACAGCATTTAACGACTGGCATGTGTCGAACCCGGTAAAAATTCTTAATATCTACAATAGCCCAAAACTAGCCCAAATGGATTATTTTGAGCTACTGAACGGTAAAAATAATACGAATTGTGACAACATAATTCAAACAATTGCTGAAGAAGCTCTTGCTACAAACCGATCGAAAATTTCAAGAGATGCCTCACCATCCGATGTTGTTCAAAATCCACCATCAATATTAAAAGATGTCTCTCCGTCTGTACTTACACAATCGTTAGAACTCCATAGACCTATGCCATCAACACCAGAATTTGTTCGAGCTTTTGCAGATTCGTAAAAGTACCAAGTGGACGAACGGAAGACAAGCAGGCAAATCAAAGTCTATACGGAAACTCCTAATAAAGTAGATTAGTACAAATAGGAAAAAGTAAGCATATAAAAAGAAAAGAAGAGGAAAGGAAAAGTAGAGCCCTAGAAATGAAGCGTGCGTTAAACTGATACAGGTGCTAAAAAAAAGAAATATAAAACCTATCGAGACTGACACAAGTGATAATGAAATAGTTATCGTTATCAGTTTAAGGGAAAGCTCTACATTAACTATTTACATGTTTAAAGACAATGAGATTGAAAATGAATCTCCTGTTTGTATCGATCCTGACAACATAACGTACTAAATCTTTGTATTAATCAAATTTGAAAAGAAAAAGTCTATTTTACATTATGTAGGACAAATCATCCATCATTATAGTACTACAGAATTCAAAGTTTGGCTTTTGTTAATGTCAGAGGACTCGAAAATATAAAATGCCTGCTTCGATTTTAATCTGATTATAAGGGTCGAAGAAGCGTTGACTGCTGATTTTATAATTTTCTGTCGACATAAATATAGTAGACCAACGAAATAATCTTTTTCGAAGAAATATTTATTTT
>WYDF02109966.1:2345-23622 GCA_009867245.2 Adranes taylori
AGGTTGCTGTTTTTGGTAATAAAGCACCCACATCAATCGACAATTTCTCACTGGTACGTGAATTCAACGTGGACGCACAAATCTCAGCAATCATCCTAGGCCAAGTCCACCAACATCAGCGGTCACCTAGGAAAATGATAATGCTGTGAGTGGGATGATTAGTGAAGATCTCTCTCCCAGTACCATACTGGGAGAGTTCTTCGGGCATTTCCTTATCGAGAGATCCTTGGGCATTTCTAAGACCTCAATCCAAAATATTTTACATGATGAGAAAAAATTAGTTTCTCGTTGGATCCCGTATCTGTTGACCGAGGAACAAATGGCGGTTCGTGTCAGTTGGTGCTGAAGAACTCTGAATCGTTTCAACAGAAGCCGCCCCAAAAATGTGTTCGGTATCCTCACTGTCCTTATGAACCCGAGAATAAACGCCAGTCTACTGTTTGGGTGTTTCAAAATGAGGAGAACCCAACCAAACTCATCCGTTGCCGCAGTGTGTCGAAAAAGATGGTTGCAACTTTTGTATCAAAACTAGGACATGTGGCTAAAATTCTTTTAAATTCCTTCTAAGGACGGTAACTGCTGATTGGTACACAACCGTTTGTTTGCCAGAAATCATTTCTGAGCTGCGAAAAAACAACCCAGTGTCGGATCATCCTTAACCATGACAATGCGAGTGCTCACACTGCTCGACAAACATTTGAGTTTATGGAGCAACAAAACATCGAATTGCTTGCTGATCCTCCGTAGTTAAGTTCCAACGATTTTTTATATTTGCCGCCTTCAACAATGCACTGAGTGGTCATCAATCACCTGAAGATGTAGTCAATGATTTCCAAATGGTCATTTCGAGCATACCCGTGGAAGAGTGGAATAAGTGCTTTAACAATTGGTTGAAGCGAATCCAAAAGTGCATCGACAATGGTGGCAAGTACTTTATAAAACAATAAACGACTGAAATTTAAACTATTGCTTTTTGTTAAAGCTACTCGTATATGCAAAATTTAAAAAAGAACATCCCTCGCAACTAACATTCTTTCTTGAAAGCTTCTTCACTCCACCGTACTGCGTAGTCTCACATTGTTTATATCTCCTCTTAATATATAACATTCAGAGAAATACTAGTCAAACAAAACTATCAACAGATGGCGAATAGCAGATAATATCTTTGTGGTAAAAATAACCCCTGTCATGATATCGGTCCTTACCTTACATCCAAAAATTATTCTGTCTCTCTAACGCACAAAAAGATTACACACACGCAATTAGTAAAACAGCAGATCGCAAATGGACAACTTAAACCTAAGACATAATATAGCAACCAAGAAGAAAAACTCGAGTAAGAAATTACAAGAGAGTCTCCTCATCATGCACTGCGTTTGAAAGGCAATAATGCAAAGAGAAAACTTCACTAATAAGCACGCATAACTTCTATTCTCATACAAAAATTTGAAACATGGTGCCTTATGAATAAACTTGCACAACGACTAACTTGAACCCAAAGAGCGCATGAAAGGTTCAAGACCAAATGTACAATTATCGGATTAAAAAGACTTACCTGGATCAGGAAGCAAACTAACGTAGTCGACATTATGAAAGAGCGGATGAGTCAAAATGGAAATGAGCATAAAGCTCAAAGGACTAGACGAATTTTAGTATGATAACAGAAAGCAAAAAGCAGATGTGTTAGAAGACCAAACACAGATCAGAGAACAACATAAAAAATGTGCAAGCCTCGTTTGCATGGGAGACGTAAATAGTAGAAATGGGAAAAGCCTACATCCAGCAGGGAATTGAAATAAACCGCCTCAGGATGCAATTGGTTTAAATTTTGTATATAGCTTTAACAAAAAGCAATAGTTTAAATTTCAGTCCTTTATTGTTTTTCAAAATTCTTCTCACCAATAATGTCGATGCACTTTTCGATTCGCTCAAACCAATTAATTGTTAAAGCACTTTCTCTCTCTCTCTCTCCCTCTCTCTTCAATGGGTATGTAGAAATGGTCAATTGGAAAGCATCGACTACATCCTCAGGTGACTGAAATCGTTGACCACGCACTGGATTGTTGATGGCGGGAAATGTTCTGTTGCTCCTAAAACTCAAATGTTTTTCGGCCAGTGCGAGTACTCACATTGTCATGGTGAATGATGTTCCGACACTGTGTGTTGTTTTTTCGCAGCTGAGAAATGATTTCTGGCAAACAAACGATTGTGAATCAGTCAGCAGTTACCGTCCTTTTGTAAAGGAGTTGTAGTCACATGTCCGGATTTTGATAGAAAAGTTGGGACCATCTTTTCTTGCGACACACTGCGGGAACGGACGACTTTGGTTGGGTTCTCCTCATCTTGAAACACCCAAGCAGCTGACTGACGTTTATTCTCGGGAATAAAAGAATAAATCCAAGACTCGTCACCACTGACGATATTGTGCACATTTACGGAGCGATCTCTGATGGAACGATACAGAGTTCGTCGGCACCAACTGACACGAGCCTCCAAAATTATCGCTCGGAAATGGTCTTGATTCAATTCTATGTTTCTGAACGCCTTACTAACTTTGAAATTCACTGTGACTGTAAACCACTTTGGACGAAATTTTCAACATGTGTCAATATCATGTTGAGGTTAATTTCGGAACCATATGTGTTGTTACTTGCGCCCTCTCTGTGGCTATATGGAAAATTAAAATGACATCGACATATCATGTCTATTTCCGTTTGGAGACCTGATTTTAAAGAATGAATAAATGGTATTATCAAGGAGGAATGTTTCAAAAAGTCAATAGTATTACAGCAGTAGAGAAGAACACTCCAACTTCTGCTGACCAAAAAAGTAAAAACAAAAAATGCACTCGCATTAAAATTTGCATCATATGTGTCTAAATAAACTAACAATGACTTGAATAAAAAAAAAACGAAAGGATGTAGAATGACGAAATTTTAATTTACTTACTAAGCGCAATATTACGTAAACTATTAGTAACTATTTCGATCCAATCAAAAGCTACTTTCTTTAAATTAACATTTAAATACAAAAAATATACAATCGATCAGTGAAACAGCAGCAGCAGCAGATGAATGCTTCTTGTAAGATTGTAAGACAGATGGATTACTCTAATCCCATTTATAAACGGTAAAAAGTCAGTAGAAAAGTACAATAATAATAAATTTAAAAAAACAAAACATTTCGTAATACATTCAGCGAAGATTTATTTATAAATATGTGCGTATATGATAGGAATGTTATTAAAAATCTGCTATGGCATTAAAAGTAAATTTCACAGATGCCGATGACATAAAAAAGATCTAACTGTTGATAAAAATTTTATTCTACTTAACTTTTATTGGCCATTCATTCAGTACATATATGCTTGATTAATTTGTAGTTTTTATAGTTTATGAGACTTAAAATAGTCGATTCCGGTGGCAGATGGCAAAAGATTTAGGTCAGTACTTAGATATTATATAACAGATCTTCGCAGAAGACACTTACAACACAACATGAGCAAAATATTAAAAACAAACAGTTCAGTTTTATCCTTCAAGATGTTAAATACCAATTCGAAAGAAGACTGGGAGAGTAATAAAAAGTTTAAGAACAAATGAAAAGACTGATACCAAGTTACAACTAATAACTCTGAATAGGTGGAAAGAACACTACGAACAAGTCCTTTAAGAAGACCATATAGAATTCCAACAAACTCGCGCCGTTACAGATATCTTGATTAATCGACAAATTGATGTAGCACGCCATTGCGATAGATGTGCGTGTCTATACTAATCGAAGATTATCATAAACAACTAGTACGCTAATGGAATGTTAAGCATACTAAACGTAAAATTATTAGCCTAAAGTTCGAAGAGTTCCAATAAATAGATGTACTTTATGAGTATATATTAAAACTTCTAACTTCCAGTTATTTAAAAGATGGAATAGTGGACCCTGCACGTAACTAAAGGGGAGGGAGTAGGAGATTTGAACAACAAGAAAAAAAAAATGAGATGAATCAAGTGGAGAAAATATTTCGTCGCTGTCTGCCAGCATTTCCATCCACCTGCATAGTCCACTGCTGAGGGCGAAGAAACTGCAAATGCCAGTTTTGCTTTTGCCGTAAATTCGTATATAAGAAAAATTTGAACTAATTGAACATATCTGGATGCCAGACAAACATTTGAAGTTCTCTGTTTCCAGTAAAATTTCAAAAGTAGTTATCTCATTGCCTGGCATATTCCGATGTCTTGAAAGGAGCAGTTTGGAAAGTGCGTATTATGTTTGGAACTAAAAAAAGGGGTCATGGAAAGCAAGCACTCCATTCTGGTTAGAAACCCATTTACAAACTGGACACTTGCTTTCAACAAATTCGATGAGTATGCCTCAACACAATGCCTCAACACAATGTCACAACATAACACAATGAAAGCAATCGAAATGTTGTAGACTGCTTGAACCACGGAAACAAGAAAATAGACAAAGACAACAGAGGTTATATGGAATTATCGCAACCCAAAGACAATGATGATAGTTTTAGGACTTCTCTGTGTCAGATATTAGCTCATCTCTTGTAACTAAAGCATACAGCTACATGCGGACATTGATATCCACATTAAGATTTCTAAGAAGCGGACAGCGACTTAATAGCTTACGCCTGTTAATAGCTTACGCCTGAGGCGCGTATGTCTGAACAGAACAGGCGCGCCTCACGCGGTTAGCTCTTCTCAGAGTACGCCGTAACATAATTGTCATGTAAGTCCATGTCTTATATCAAACAGAACAAGATCAAATCTCATTCCTAAGAGACTTTAAATATTTGTTTACGTAACTAAGTATAGCAAATCCCTCCCATTGAAATTTTATAGTCACGTCCATGAGCTGGTGAGCCACGATTTTTTGCGTCACATCTATGAGCCACGATTTTTTTAATCATAAAATATGTACCTAAGTTAAACGGAAGTATCATTTCATAAATATAATATTACTCTAATGAAACAAATCAAGGTATTTATTGGTCGGTGAGATTAAATATAATGAGATTAATAGTGGTGGAGAGCTGAGAAATTTGAAACATATGCTATATGCAGATGTATTTAATTATTTATAATTATATTATTAAATTAATTATTTATAATTACTTTCTGAATAAATTTTTATAAATCAATACTTATTGTAGAATAAAACACGCATGATCAAAAATCGATTACATAGAATGTGTATAAAATTTAAAAGAAACATCTTTAACGGTATGGGAGATACCAATAAGAATACTCATTAAAATGAAAGAAGCTAATAATACATTTCTAACGTTTACCTGACCGCATATTTGCGAAACGAGATAGATAACATAAAATATTCCATAAATTATTATTAATATAACAATCACCATAAAGATTTTACAAATTCAGATACATCAACAATCACGGGCAATAATTATTTAATTACTTAATAAAAAAACAATCACTTTTGCATTGTTCATAAGCAGCTAATTTTACGTTTTCTGTTTTTATCAATCATTATTGATGTAATCTAATAAAACATGCAAAAGAAACGAACGAGATATATTCGTCATGAGATTTTGATAATCTAATGAGCTCCATTATATAAGAAGTAATCGAAACACTTTTCTGCGAGTATGAAATAGAAAAGGGACTTCTAAAGAAAATATCAAACGTAGATTAATTTACTAGTGGGCTTTGTGAACGAGGAATTTGTACATACATCTCAAATAATGAGATTTGCAAACAGTTCACCCCTTCTTCAACTACAGATACTCCCTTCGAATAATATTTGGCATCAACGAACTGGCAAGCCTTCAATATCTTGAACGTGTATAAGTCTAAGATACTCAAAGTCTAAGGGAGAATTAAAAACAAATTTATATAATAAAGTGTTAACACAATCTGAGCCCATTAGAAGTGCACCAAATCTATATCTAAAAAGAGAGCAAGAGAGGAAACGAATACATTAGTAAATCAACCCGACATTCTTTATTGGTAATTGAATTTGTTAGCTGCGCCAATCAGTGGCATTCTCCCTTTAAAAACTTAATTAAGAGGTGTGTCTTTTGGTACAATTATGCAGTAGTACTGTATTATGACGTCCAATTCCTCGGAAATGATCTTATAGTTATTGGTCAAATCGCGTCTTTCTCATAACCTTGGACAAAGAACTTATAGCGAAATTGTAATGAAATGACACCAAACATTTATTCCTTTTTATAATATAAAACATACTTTAAATTTCTCTTGATTCCAAGTAATTTTATATACAAGTGTCGCCTTTTTTCGCGAATTCTTTCATGAATAAAATATCTATTTCTTCTTTATAAGCATATTCCATGTATGCTCATAAAAGATTAGAATACAAATTGTTAAAGTCATATCAAAACATCCAATTAAATAACATCTCATATCAAAAGGTCATCTTTTCTTTTATAACTTTCGAACACTCGTTCTTAGAACTTTAATAACATTATAGGCATATCAAGTTTATAACTTTTAGATATTTTTCTTCTAAGAAATTAACTTCTAAGAGATAAACGATAAAAAAACTATACTTCACATTTTCAAACAATTTCAGTAATGAGGTATCATGTTTTCTACCTATTATCTGAAATTATTTGAATTTTTTATTTTAGAATACCGAGTGATATTTCATTCCTTCTTTGCGGAGTTTATAACTCAAACTAAAACTTTCACACAACGATGTTTTCTTCCATAAATAGGCTTTAGGGATTTCTGTGATGAAATTGTAGCCCTGGTCAATAATTTTCCAAAACTCCTCTTTGTATATAACATTTTGTATAGGAATTTAAAATATGTTTTACATTATAAAAATAGTTAATGTATGTTTGGTGTCATTTCAATATAATTTCGCTAGAAATTCTTTGACCAAGGTTACGAGAAAGACGAGATTTGACCGATGACTACAAGGTCATTTCAGAGGAATTCGACGTCATTATGTAGTACTAATGTATAATTACCATAAGACACATCTCTTAATAAAGTTTATGAAGGAGAATGCCACTGATTGGCGCAGCTCACAAATACAATTATCAAGGAATGTAGGGTTGATTCATCTTTTGCGAACAAAGAAATATTTTAATTTACGTCAGACATTTCCTAGGAAAGTTTGTCACATGGTTTCTAATTGGATTGTTAACACTGAGTTGAGAATTAGATGTTTCAGTTCACTATTGGCTTGCAGAAAAACATGGTCGAAACGGAACAGGGTTGGGCCTTGGTTAATATAAGAAAAACTCTTCGCCGTGCCACAGCAGTCTGAAAAATGTTCCTGACGCTACACCAACAAAATCCTTGCCAGTTTGATTCGTGAAACATTATTTTCATTTCGAATTAATAAATCTTTGCTAGTTAGAATTGTGAAGTATTATTCTATTCAAATTAATTTGTAGACAGTTGAAATATTTTGCCTGTACGTTAGCGGTAAAAGTTAAGATATGATGAGTGTTCATAAATTTAAGTCGGATTTACGAACGTGGAATTTGCCCATACATCTCAAATAATGGAATTTGCCAACATTTCATCCCTTCTTCGAATACAGATACTCAATTCGAATAATATTAGATATGAATGAACTAGTAAGTCTTCAATATCTTGAGCGTGTATAAACCTAAGCCATTCAAAGTGTAAGGGAAAATTAGAAACAAATTTAGAAAATGAAGTGTTAACAACATCTGAGCCTGTCAACAGTGCATCAAAATCTATATCTAAAAAGAGAGCATGAGAGAAAACGAATACATCAGTAAATCAACCCTACATTCTTTATTGGTAATTAAATTTGTTAGCTGCGCAAATCAGTGGCATTCTACCTTCAAAAACTTAATTAAGAGGTATGCCTTATGATACAATTATGCATTAATACTGCATTATGATGTTGAATTCATCTGAAATGACCTTATAGTTATCGGTCAATTCGAGTCTGTTTTATAACCTTGGAAAAAGAATTTCTAATGAAATTATATTGAAATAATACCAAAGATTTATTCATTTTTATAATGTAAAACATATTTTAAATTCCTTATGATTCCAAGTAATTTTATATATAAGTGTCGCCTTTTATTACATTAGCTTTATTCGCGAATTCTTTCATGAATCTATTTCTAATTTACAAGCACATTCATGTATTCTCATAAAAGATTAGAATACAAATTATTAAATAACAAGTCATATCAAATTATTTTTTTATAACTGTCGAACACTCGTTCTTACAAGTCTAATAACATTATAGGCGTATCAAGTTTAAAACTTTTAGATCTGTTTCTTCTAAGAAGTTAACTCAAATAATAGATAAAAAAGCTATATTTCACATATTCAAACAATTTCAGTAATGAGGAATCATGGTTTCTACTTATTATCTGAAATTATCTGACAATTTTTCCTTTGACAATACTGAAAGATATTTCATTCCTTCATTTCGTAGTTTATAACTCAAACTCAAACTTTCACACAATGATGTTTTCCATAAATCGGATTTAGGGATTTCTGTGATAAAATTGTAGCCTTGATCAATAATTTCCCAAAACTCCTCTTCGTATATAACGTTTTGTATACGAATTTAAAATATGTTTTACATAAATGATTAACATATGTTTGGTATCATTTCTATATAATTTCGCTTGAAATTCTTTGTCCAAGGTTATGAGAAAGATGCGATTTGACCGATAACTATAAGGTTACTTCAAAGGAATTCGACGTCATAATGTAGTCGTAATGCATAATCCTACCATAAGACACACCTCTTAATTAAGTTTCTGAAGGAGAATGCCACTGATTGGCACAGCTCACAAATTCAATTGTCAATAAGGAATGTAGGGTTGATTCATCTTTTGCGAACAAAGAAATATTTTTAACTTACGTCAGATATTTCTTAAGAAAGTTTTCACACTCTTTCTAA
Organism: Adranes taylori; assembly: GCA_009867245.2. Classification (NCBI taxonomy): domain Eukaryota; kingdom Metazoa; phylum Arthropoda; class Insecta; order Coleoptera; family Staphylinidae; genus Adranes; species Adranes taylori. The sequence continues at coordinate 11,253 of WYDF02109966.1, forward strand.
TTGGATTGTTAAATTTGAGTTTAGTTTAGAGAGATGTTTTAGTTCACTATTGGCTGGCAGAAAAAGATGGCCAAAACGGGGCTGACCCTTGGTTACTATAAGCAAAGGTCTTTGCTAGGCCAAAGCAGTGTGTAATATTTTCCTAACGCCACGCCAACAAAATCCTTGCCAGTTTGGTTCGTGAAACATTATTTTCTTTTGGAATTAATAAATCTCTGCTAGTTAGAATCGTGAAGTATTATTATATTCAAATTAATAATAGTCAGTTGAAATATTTTGCCTGTACGTTAGCGGTAAAAGTTAAAATTTGATAGGCGTTCATAGATTTACGTGGGGTTTGCGAACGAGGAATTTGTCAATACATCTCAAATTGTGGGATTTGACAACAGTTATCCCTTCTTCGCATACAGATACTCCCTTCGAATAATATTTGCATTAACGAACTAGCAAGTCTTCAATATCTTAAATGCGTATAAACCTAAGATACTAAATGTCTAAGGGAGAATTAAAAACAAATTTAGAAAATGAAGTTTTAACAAAATCTAAGACTGTCAACAGTGCACTCAAAATCTATATCTAACAAGAGAGCAAGAGAGGCAATGAAAACATCAATAAATCAACCCTACATTTGTTATTGATAATTAAATTTGTTCTCCCTTCAAAAACTTAATTAAGAGGCGTGCTTTATGGTACAATTATGCATTAGTACTGCATTACGACGTCGAATTCCTCTGAAATGATCTTATAGTCATTGGTTAAATCGCGTCTTTCTCATAACCTTGGACAAAGATTTCTAGCGAAATTATATTGAAATGACACCGACATATGTTAATCATTTTTATAATGTAAAACATATACGAAGAGGAGTTTTATTATAAAATGATTAATATATGTTTGGTGTCATTTTAATATAATTTCGCTAGAAACTCTTTGTCCAAGGTTATGAGAAAGATGCGATTTGACCGATGACTAAGGTTATTCAATTATCAATACGGAATGTAGGGTTGATTCGTCTTTTGCAAACAAAGAAATATTTTTAATTTAGGTCAGATATTTCTTAAGAAAGTTTGTCACATGGTTTCTAATTGGATTGTTAAAATTGAGTTCAGTATTAGAGAGATGTTTTAGTTCACTATTGGCTGGCAGAAAAAGATGGCCAAAACGGGGTTGAATCTAGGTTAATATAAGCAACGCCGTGCCAAAGCAGTCTAATATTTTCCTAACACCAGCCAACAAAATCCTTGCCAGTTAAGTTCGTGAAACATTATTTTCTTTTAGAATGAATAAATCCGTGCTAGTTAGAAACGTGAAGTATTATTATATTCAAATTAATTAGTACTCGGTTGAAATATTTTGCCTATACGTTTAGCAACAAGACCTTTGCGTCGTGAGATATAATTAGAAAAATAATTAATTATTGAAATTGTATAGAAGACAGTATTATCTATTCTCTTGAACGAGAAGTCTAAGTAGCGTCTGATTGGATATAAAAGTAGAATCGGAAGTAGTATTTCAGTAGGAAAAATCTGTTAATAAGAAAGTACTTGGGTACGGTAATTATAGTGAGGTGTTCCTGCACAAATGTAAGTTTATCTAAGAATTATATAATTGAATTTTATAAGCTGAGAATTTTATCTTCTTTTTTCTGTGCATGATTTTATTATGTTTTTATTAATTGATTGATTTGTCGATGATTTATTGAGTTAGCAATTTTATTGAGTAATATTTTTGAAGTGAACTGAAGATTATCGAATCTAATATTTATTAAATTGAAGATCCACGTGTATATAATTTACTTGAATTATTTTACAATAGATTTTTCTTAATTACTTCCCACTTTTATTTATTTGGCTAAAACATTTAACTAACTAGAGGATGACCATAGCTATGAATCGAATATTGTGTCAACAAGGTGCAAATTATTCGTTTGTCAATCAGAAGTAAAAGTTGTTTGATAGCTTTGGCTAGCCACCCGCTTTACTGAGTTTTATTAGGTGTATGCGAGAGATAAAGAAAAGTCTGAAAGATAGCTAGATCAGAGTAAAGATGGAGATAACTTGGAGGCAGAATCAGTCAGAAGCGATCGTCGAGTTTAAGAACTTTTAAAAACGGGAGGAATACATCTTTCTACCATCTACGTTCCCCATTAAAGATACTCTATCATGGTATCGGAGAGCCCAAATTTGCAACGCGACATTATTTTAATACTTTCTGAAGGTTCAGGATATTTAAAATGGGATAACACATCTAACGGAAAGAGGTGTATAATTTTTGTAAGTTCTTAGTGCTTTACACGTGATAAAATCACCATCCAATTTTTTTTTCATGACCGGAACATTTAAAAGCTGCATTTAAAAGCTCGCCAGTTAAAGATGAGACATTAGCTTTTTCCGTAATGTAAGCATTACTAGAATACAAGTTAAAAGAAACAGGCATACCATTTTTAATATACTTCAGAAATCTGGTGTGCAAGCCTTAAGAAAATAGATTTTGAAGTAACAGTTGTCAAAGCGTTTAAAAATGTATTTATTTTAAGCACGATTTCTAAATGTGCCCATCATTTCCACCAGTGATTGTGGAGAAAAGTAGAAAAAATGGTAAGGGTGGAGGTAGGAGGGTGGTTTAAGTCAAGAAGTGGAGTAGGACAAGAATGTCCTCTAAGTGCCACTCCGAATAATGTATACCTCTCTGATTTAGAAAAAGGGGTAATCGGGAAGGATAGTGATAAATAAAAAAAAAATTTGGACACTGGAATACGCTGACGATATTGTGTACATCCCAATAAAAGATAACGCATGAGTGAAATGATAGAGTGGATAGATGAGAAAGAGAAGGCATGAAGTAAATGTAAAGAAAACAAAAATAGTAGTATGTAAAAAAGCTGGAAGAGAAAAGAAAAAAGATGTTTTCACTATGCATGGAGAGAGATTGGAGTGTGAGAAAGCTATAAATATTTGGGATACATGTTAAACTATATATAACAGTAAAAACCAAACCTGCGATAGAGCGAATGAGATCGGTATAAGAAAAGAGATTTGGTGAGTCAGTGAATATGAGATTAAGGATTATGGAGGTGTACAGAGTATTCTGATGTATGATGCTGAAGTATGGGCAGTGAGTGAGAAAAAAGATAAAAGAAGATGCAAATAGAATGTGACTGGATAATTGGGGTGGAAAAATCGCCAGATGAAATTGTGATACAAGAGTTAAATAAGGTTGGTGTGAATGGGTTCAACAAATTGGTGACATATGATAGACGTTAAATGGGTGTACTTAGATGCAATGAAGAAGATGACGGAAGGGTGAAGCATGAGCGCATGGAACAAGAAGAGGAGAACATTTTTTGAAAGGGTTTGATGCTCTTTGAATGAATGAGAGATAAAAATTATGACATAAATGAAGTGATAGAATGGATGAAGGATGTAGAAAAGCAAGACAGGGATGCAAGATTAAGGAAAACAAGATACAAGGTTATGTATAAAAATATTCTGGTTGAGGGTAGAATACCAAAATATTTGATGATGGATGGAAATATGAAAGAAAAAGGATGGTTGCTAGATTTAGGTGAGGGAGCGAAGAAACAGGGAACCGGTATTGGATGAGGCAAGACGAAAGAAGATGTAGGATATGTGAAATAATAGAGGAACGATGGGAGCACTGGGTACAGGAATGTGAGGGTTTGGAATGGAATGTGGAGGAAAGAAGTGTGGTTGAAAATTGGAACAAAATTGGATGGAACAAAATTGATTATGCCAAAGGTGTCTACTATTATAGAAAAAATAGGCTTTTAATTGAATATTAAAAAAATCGAAGAAATGAGAAAGAAGTGTAGAATGAATGTGCTTCCTGTTTTGAAATTGATTCCTTCAGATGATCTCGAAGATGTTTGGTATTTTATTATATCAATTGCACCAGTGCTACTAAGTTCGAGTAAATTAAAATAATTTGACGAAGCTTTCAGCAAATTAAAAAAATTAAGTCTATAAACATAAATAATTTTTTCACAAAAAAAAAATTGACGAAGCTTTCAAATAAAATTTTTTACATATATAAACAGCTTTAAACCACTAACGTGAACTGGAAATACATATTTCCAGGTCCAAATCTGGCTGAAGTTAAGGATAATATTCTAAAAACGTCTCATACGAAATCTGATTATAATATGACTGAAAATTTCAGGTATAATAGAATTACGACTCATTGTAATGGGTTCCAAATACCATGATAGTCCATCCTTAAATTATAATAGTCCCTCTACACTATGGCCCATGTTGGGCCACTGCACACCATCACCATTGTGTAGAGAGAGGTTAGTTTCTAGTAGCCGATAGTAGTTGAGAATGAGGGTAATGAATGATGGTTGAAGAATGAAAGGAATGGTAAATGCGAACGATGGTTTTCGAAACGGTTTTCTTCAGATCAAAAAGCCATCAAGCGCAAATAAAATACGTAGTACGTAGGTGGCCTTTTCGCACAGTGGGCCACCATTGGCTGGTCAGTATAACTTGTTGCTAGCGTGTTTGAATTACAATTCAGTTAATAAACCAGTAGAATAGCCCAGTGTGTGACCAATATAGTGGTTCAGTGTGTGGAGCCAACCCATGATTGCGATGGCCATCGTGACATTGGTGGCCATCGTAGTAACCATTGCAGTGACTTAACACGTAAAGCGGCCTTAAGATTTAAAAAATATTGGCAAATCCTACGATTGAGATATGTGGGCAAATCCCACAATTTAGATATGCGAGCAAATCCCAACACAAGAAGTGTAGGCCAAAACAAGACTCAATTATTGGAGGCAAAGGTTCTATCTGTATCTATCGAAATGAATGCATACTTTTTAAGAATTATTTCCGAAATAATTGAAACATTCAATTGCAGGATTGAAGCCATGACCGAAATTGTATTAATTGGAAAAGACGGAATTAAGCCAAAAATATTCGCCACGCAGGCCTTTGTTTCGTTAGAAGACGCATTATTTGTCGTGTTTTCATTCTGCCCATAAAAGTTTTAAAAAAACAGCTACCTAACTTCTAATTGCATGTTACAATATAACCTTGCCTGTTAGAAAAGACGACCATGCAAATCTCATCACAGTGCAAAATTAGCTCTATACGTCAGTGTAGTTAGTTCTATCAATTAGCAATAAACATAAAGATAAATTATTGTAAATTAACATTTATGCAAAAACAGGATAATAAAATTGAAATGCACATAAATATATGTAGACTTTAAAATCAAATAAAATGTAATCACCTTGATCGATGAAAAGGAGAGTTAAATATCAGTTCAAATAGATATACTAATCGATAGAGTAATTAGTATATAAAATAAATTATATGATGAACAAATTTAGATCATAAATTCTTCTCATGTATGAAACCTTCCAATTTAATGAGAATTTAATTTTATAAACAAGAATCTATAATATTAGCATTAATTATAACTTAAAAATATAATCACGACTAATTTCATCATAAAATGAAATTTATTTGAAATTAAAATAATCGGTATTTTAACAGAAAAAAAAATCTTTCATATACTGGAACTTAGATATTATATTATGTACTACAAAAAGCAAAGGTTGGTCGCTTACATATTGATCATTGCATATTAGAAGAGAGAAAGACTGCTCAGGAAACAATACAGGAGAAAGACTGCTCAGGATTCATGCAAGGGTCAAAGACACAAAGAAAGGATTTCAACCCAGAGCAAATTCTTATAAAGACAAGGAAGAAAATCTGATTGGAAGTAAAAATCAGGTGTTATACAGATGGCTGGAATATTTCAGTGAATTAGTGAACACGCAATCGGGACATGAAAGATGGAAGAAATGAGGCAGGAACCCAAAGGAGAAGGAAAAGTGGATCCGGAATCAGTCAAGGAATCTACATTGGAAGAAGTTTAACTTGGAATTAGGATTCTAAAATATAATAAGGCACTTGTAGAGGACAACATTACAGCAGAAATGATAAAACATGGAGGCGAAAACTAACAAACTGAGTATGAGATTATGGTATAGATATGGCTAAAGGAGAAAATGAAAGAACAATGGAATACAGCAATACTCTGCCCGATACATAAAACACATGACAAAGCATACTCTGGAAATTTAAAGTTTTAGTGAATATCATAGCAGGGAGACTGAAAACATGTAAAAAGATATATAGAAGATTACCAGTGTAGCTTCAGAACTATTAGATCTACTACAGAACTAACAGGATCAGATTTTTATCATCAGACAGACCCTTGAAAAATTTTATGAGTATAATATCGATGTTCTACAGGTGTTTATTGATTTCAAACAAGCATATGATAGTATCAAAAGAGATCAGTTATGAAAGGTAATAAACGAGTCAGGTGAACCTAGCAAATTGATGAGATTGATGCAAATGAGGCTGGAAAGAACAAAATGTGAAGTAAAAGTGAAGGGTACTTTATCAAAGGCTTTTGCTAAAGTACCAACGATTGGTACAGGATAATGTACTCTCCAACCTGTAGTTTAATATTGCGAAAGATTCAGCAGAGTAAACCAGGTGGAACATTGATTAATCGAATGACACAAAACCTTGCATATGCAGATGATATTTATTGATTTGCTATATATGAGAAAACGATTAATCAGTCAAAACCCAAGTATATATTAACATCCAGGAAAAAGTTTGATTTTGTCATGGTAACAGTCAATGGTAACTGATATGAGAAGAAATATATTACAAGATAGCAACTGGGAATAGGAGCTATTTTGCCTTAGACAAAATATTCAAAGCTAGAAGTCTTAGTAGGAATCTGAAGCAGACTGTTTATAGTACAGTAATGAGAACTGTTGTGATTGACCTGTCAAAGACTTCGACTATGAAACAAGGTGATGATGAGTTGTTATGGATATGGGAAAGGAAAATACTTAGGAAAGTCTATGGATTAGTGAACGAGAGTGGATTATAACGAGCTAGAAATAATATGGAGATCAAAAAGCTGTAAAACAAACCAGATATAATAGCGGAAATAAAGAGAAGATATGAGAGGAACCAAGGACAGATGGCTGAATAACGTACAAGGGGATATGAGAAGGATAGAAGATGGAGGACCAAAACAATCAAGAGAGAAAAGTGGGCTGAGATTGTCCATGAGGCCCAAACCCAGCAAGGGCTGTAGCGTCATGGAGTAGGTAAGTAAGTATTGCATATTACAACCAATCTCCTAATTAACGTTCGATTAGCTAAATTATTAATTAGCTCTATATTTCATTAGATTAGGATACAAAAGCATACGTGTCGCTGTAGGCAGTATTAAATTGTACTCGGTTTTGGACTTTTAGTGTTTTGAGTATTTTGGTGTTCTTAGAAAGCTTAGCACTCAACAATATTAAAATAGTACATATTACGTGTATGCAACTAATTATTTGAATAGCATTTTTAAAGCGCTAGTCAAATGTAGATGATGGGATTAAACGAGCTTAAATCTCCGTTCCAAATTTATATAGCAAATAAAAATTAAATGGAAATATTTTGGTCCACTATACGTTTAACGAAAACTATGGGACCGCTATTTACAATAGCATGTATTGATTTGCAAGAATATCAGCTTAAAGTTCCCATAAAATGTAAGAGAAATACGGGGATTATCCGAATATGTAACAATACAGGGAGTTACTAAAAAGCTTCTGAAAAATTATTATTGCTCAAAATCGCTTCAATAGATTCTACAACTGATACTCTTCAAACAAACTGCATCTGGTGTTGTATAAGATACCACCGTTTTATTTTTACAACTTTTAAAAGTTACAACATATGTAAGGAAGTACAATTATTTTCAAGGTAAAAGTACACCAAACTTTGATCGGCCGTTTATTAAGTCACTTCAACTAAAAGCAATGAATGTTTTTTTGCACAAATTTCATCTTTCATTTCTTCTGCCAAAATGGCGAGTAAATGAAATTTATTCATTAAATATAGTGAAAACTACTAATATATTGTATATCTTTTATAAAATAATGTAGTCTTTACTAATTAAATATTAAAGATAACATTTTTCCAAAATTAATAATATTTATAATGAATCTTAATATGGCAATTCTCTCCCCGAAAGATGTCAACTATAAATGTAATTGGCATTCTAATGAGAAACATTTTATAAAAAGTTATAAAACTCACAAGTGTTTTGGAATATCGAGATTTCAATTGTTTAACATCTGTTCAGTCATTAATATACTTATTAAAATAAATTTATTATTAAAAGATTTATAATACCGATTTAAGCATCATGACTTAGTAAAAAGTGTATATTGCTTCGTTTTCGTTTACAAATTTATGAATTACTTTCAGTAGACACGTTTCTAAAAATTTAGTTTATTTTCTGGGGGTTCAGAAAGCCCAGGCTCATTTCATATTTGAATCCTTACTCCTTCTTCCCCTCCTGTTTTCCTCGGACTATTATAATAGCAGACATGTAATCTTTCACAGTTCTGAAGTCAAATTTCCATTCTGAGCAGGATAAAATTAGAGTCGTAAAATGACATCATAGAATACTATGATCTCATTAGTAAATAAGCAAAATAATACAAAATAAAACAAAACATATCACAAGCAATTTAATTATTCTTTTCTCAGTGGTTTGAAGTCCCCTCTTGAGAAATTGATGAAAAAATATGAGTTGTGTAAGCCACTCTACTTCAACAAATACCGGTAGTTATGAAGTTAAAATGAAAAAATTCCACAGATTTGCAATATTAGTAAAATGGGTAATTTTAATTAAATTGCAAATATCAGCGAAGTGCATCTAATCGATCTTTGGATTCAAAAAACATCAAACCAATATTGATGAAAACAAAAGGTCATGAAAAAACTCTATACATTCAAACTTTAGCTGGTTGAGCACACAAAACACAAAACTTACCACCCATGTTAATCTCCAAGAAAAAAAAACCTAGTAATAGCAAAAAGGTATTGCTAGAGGTCTGAATGGGGTGCGGAAAGAAAAGGATGAAATACTGAATGAAGGTGATATAATGGATTCAGAAAGTTATAGGGAAGTGACAGTATTGGATGGTTTGTATAGATTGTTTGCAGGAATATTGAATAGGAGACTTGAAAAGGAGGTGAAGGAAAGGGAGTGTTATCGAATACGCAGACTAGGTTTATTAGAGGAAAGGGGACAATGTATAACATAGTAACTTTGAATTATATGATGAAACACGAAATTTGTGACGGGAGGAAGTTTGCATATGTTGTTTATAGATCTGAAGTCCGCATTCGATAAAATAATAAGGGAGAAATTAGGGAAGAAAATGTATTGGGGAGTAATATTAGGGAGTGGAAAGGTATGGTCTTTGAGTCACGCGGACGGTTTTGTGTATATGGCAAACAGAAGAAAAGAAATGGTAGATAGTATAAAGAGGTACATGGATAGGGGAGGATTGGAATTAAATATAGGAAAGCTAAAAAGTGCGGACGTGATAGCAAAAAAGATAATTTTGAAATAGAGGACAGAAAATGGAATGGGTTAAAAGGCATCAATATTTATGATATATATTGGCGCACAGAGCAAAATGGTGACTAAAAGCTAGAGGGGCAATGGAAATATGTATGGCAAAGAAAGTTTGGTGAATCTGTGAAAGTGAGGACTATGATTCAAGATGTGTATGTTAGAAGTATAATGATGTGTGGGACTGTATGTAAACGAGAAGAAACCGAGAGAGTGCAATTAGTATGCTTGAAGAGAATAATTGGAGTTGATAGATCTACACAGGAGGATAGTGTGTTGCAGGCGTTTAATAGATATGTATTGGGTAACAGGATTTAAGAAAATGGTAAGCTTTGAGAAGAAAGTATTTATGGAAGAGAGTGATAAATTGGTCAAGAGTATTTGCGGGAATGAATGAGGTAAGAAAAGGAGTGTGTAACAATGTGTGGCTTGGGAATAGAAAAAAGCGTATGAAAGGATAGCATGATCGTTAAACATATGGTTTGATAGGATAATGAAGGGCAAGAATATTGACGGATGAAAGATATAGAGACACAAAAGAATGGAACGAGGTATGTGAGAGTATTTAATGTCTGAAATCAGTATGGATGATAAAAGAATGATTGCGAGATTAAGATCTGGAAGTGAGGAAATAGGTATGAAAAAGAGTGAAAGAACATGTAAGATATGTGATAAAGAAGATGAAAGATAAGATAACTGGGTGAATTAATGCGAGGGATTGGGACGGTGTGAGAATAAGAGGGAATTAGTAGAAAAATGGAGAATGTGTTTTAGGGAGAGTGGTAAAGAAAAATGAAAAAGGGAATGAAAAGTAATGAAAAAGTAATTGAAGTAAAGAAAAAAGTTAAGCTAGAAATAAAAAGGAAGGAAAATGATATATATCGGCAAAAGGTCTTTGCAATTTGCCCTTCTTCCTAAAAGAAAAAATTAGAAAGAATTCAGGTTGATATACCGGAGAACGATATCTATCTGAGTAATTATTGAAGTAATTATGAATTGTTTGAGATCTGTTTTTGTATTTTGCGTATAGACGAAGTTCGAAAATATTATCTTGAAGAGTCTAACAAAAATATCTAAAAAACCTCAGGGATTTATATTTCTATATACATGGAGAAAAAATGTAAATCATCTTTGGATTAAAGTGAAAAAAGGCATGAAAATTTAGAACTACTGAAAAATCCTTTGTTGCAAAAAAAATTCTTAGAACAAAAGATAAATTATTACATAAGTGGTCAAGATTTATGACTGAGGGTGTCAGAAATGCCTCATACTTCATTTATTTTTTTATAAATCTAATGTGAATGAACAAGGACATTCTTTATTCAGTTCAAAATAAGCAGTCATCAAGAAGGCAGCAAGTTAAACACAGATGACATATCTTTTTCTACTTAACATTACTTGACTCACTTTCTCTCTGCCATTTATGAATACTAACAGCGTTTATGAAGAAAAAGCTAAAATATCAGCAGTACATTCACAATGAATGAAATTAATGGATGGAAGAGGAAAGAGTGATAGGAGAGAATTGGAGGAAATGTATGGGGCAAGATGAAATCGGAAGGAATATCATGGAAAAAATGGTTAATGGAATAAGGGTAAGGAAGATAGGTGTGGGGAACAAGAAAAGGGGTTACTAGAGCGGTGTGGAGGGTGTATATAGAAGTTGCCAGACGAAAAAGAAAATACACAGCAGTTGCAAGACGGTCAACAAACGAATATTAAATTCAGGAATCAAGAGAAATTAAACAACCGCAATCACGTTACGATACAATCAATTTGATTTACATACAATGTAATATACATTGAACTATAATAATTATTTAACACTGAGCAAAAATATGGGTTATGAAAGTTTTGGTTTATTATGGTATGAGACTGATTTCACAAATTCATATAATTTTATGGAACTTATATTGACATCTTAGTACATTTACACAATTCTCAATAAAAGACTGTGTTTTTTTTTGGTTGAAAGTTTATAGCGTTTACGTTGGTTGAAAGTTTAATTTTTTACTGCTATTCGTATTTTTACATATTTTCTACCACTTTTGTTGTCTCGCAATTGCTGGTTACTAACAAAATGGTCCTGCTTTCTTCGTCTGGCAACTGCATTATGGTTTTATTCCATTAAACTGACAACTGCAATACTCCGTGTGGAGGATAAAGGTAATGCAAAGAGAATAGTAGAATAGAAAGAGATTATGAAAGGTGAAGGAAGAAGATGAAATGAGAAGAAGTAGAATTTTTGGGGCATAAAGGGCAATGGCAGATAGGAGGGGGTAAGGGAGGAGGGAGGGTAGACACAAGTGAAAAAGACGGGGACATAAAGGGATTGGAGAAGATGGATGAAGGTGAGGTAGATTTGGATTACAAGGGTGGAGTCATGGCCTTACCTTCTTCCAAGATAGAAAGAAAATGGGTTGTATTCAAATGGGATGTACTAGGGTTATGAAATTAATTTTAGTTCTAGATGAGTTTGTGATTTTGATTAATAATAGCTTTAGTTGTATTTACCTTTAATTGAAGATGTATATGTTGATTATGCCAAATAATATTCATAATGAATAAGAATATTTTTTTTCCTATAGTTTTCATGGAACAAAAATATTTAAAATCTACGAACATATCAGTAATCTAGAAAATGTGTAATATAATAAATTTCGAAAATCTATGTTAGTATATAGGCATTTATTCCCAGAACAACAAAACTATTTTAATTGACCGTATGGTCAAATAGTAATTGAGCGTATGGTGACAAAATAAAGTCCACACATGATGAAGACGTATAACCTATTTATCTCACCCCAAAATTAGTATATAAGAGCATTCAAAATTTAGGTCTAATTATTGTTTATTACTACAAACTGTCGACGTTTCGGTGGCTATT
>WYDF02109967.1:0-10415 GCA_009867245.2 Adranes taylori
GAATTGATTTATTACTTGATTAAGGTTGTGATGTAAATATTGAAGTATATATTGAGTTGTGTTTGTAAATACTTATGTCAATAAAGGTTTCTATTATAGTTTAGTATACAGTATTGGGTAATAGTTACATAATTCTTTTGAGCATAAATTAAATAAAATCGGCAGGCAACGAGTTAATTTATTAAAATAAATTAAAAATGAATTCATAAGGTAACTGTGTATAATTATAAACTAAGTTTGTGAGGTAAGATCAACAGAAATCATTTGGGAACTAAATTGATGAACGCCATTTTTATTAATTCATTTGCACGAATACAAGTATTATTTTATTTAATTATTTTGGTGATGCGTTATTTATGTCGATTGCACGAATTATTATTTTATTTGCATTTTGTAGATTATTCTCTTACGTTTTGATAATTTTATACCTTTCTTTTATTTAATCGGCCTCGACTCATAAAAGACAATTTGTCGTTGTTAGGGTTGCGCACAATTACTCAAAATTATGTCGACCTAGTAAATCGCATTTTCTAGTTATTTTACGAGACGGTACCTAGGGCAGGAGAGAATCGCTAAGTACCCAATACAAAGGATCCTCTCTTACCCGTCACATTAAGGAGTAATAGTTTCTCCAAAAACAAACGTGGCGATAAGATTTCCATGTAAATTCTAATTTGATGTTAAGAATGACGATGATGAATTGTACCTACTTGAAATGCATAGTTACTTTTTACTTTGCAATGTAAACGAAACTTAATAGCCGCATAATGATTGTATATTTACGTACGTAAAGACAAGTTTCTTGAACCGCAGAATTTCAAGGCTAAAATCCTATTACTTTTTATAAAACCCAAGTTATAATTATATATGCTTATCCACACATACACAGGTTTATTATACATCTCGTTGAGTTTGCAAAAACTAGTTACACCTTTCGGCAGTATAAAAATTAGGTTTGTTCCAGTAAAAAATCATAGATATAATCAAGTAATTGTTTAATTACATAATATGCAACAAACAGTTAAGTACTTCCTTTCAATTTAAAAAATCTTGATCTGTATTAAAAATTAGAACTAGTTTATTTACGTATGTAAACCTGAATTACAATGGAGAACAGCGGTAGGACCCATATTAATTGATCCAAACTCAAATACATTAGTGGTCCTAAAGGGGGGTCGCCATTGTCTGTCTGGAGGTCTAGATGAGATCTCAGAGAGGCCCTGAAAAGTTTTAAAAACCCAATACCTATTACAATTTTTTATGTACAAAGAGGTACCCATTTTTTTTAGACTAGTTAAGGGTTCCGAATATAAAGCGATTTAAACCCACTGATCAAGAAGACATATATTACAATAAATAATAATAATAATTTTTTCATGTTGCCTACAGGCGTATGAAAATTATTTTCGTTAAAACTATAATGTAATAAACAGTTGTAGTAAAAATACATGTTTACTTCTAGATTATGCTGAATAATATATTTTATTGGAGTTTTGCAATGGCGCATCAAAATTATTGTAGTTAAAACTTCAGTATACCAGTACAGATCGTTTTAACAAACGTAAGGGGTTTTACTATTAGATAATAAATTGAATTATAATTTTATCAAAAAGTAATCATCGAATGAATAATTATTTTAATTCATAAAACTGGCTAATTTCAATGATTAATTTTTTACTTGTTTCTAAATTGGAGGAGAATTATCCCCTAGTTCTCTTGCTTACGCTCTTGTAATACACAAAAAATAATTTTTCAGCAATAGTATTCTTTTTGGTTCAAATATATAAATCTTTCTTGTTAATTTCTTGTTCAAATGTATTAGCTCAAGTACATATTAATAACTGCAAAAATATGTATGCCAACTAGAGTTAATAATATGTAAATAGGTAGTGAAATTAGATTTATAGATAATCTATGATCAACCCTCATTCTAACACATTTTAAACAATATATTGTAACGCCAAAAAAGATATTAGATGTATTCACTTCTTGGATTCTAATGTAGAGATCTTTAAAATATATAATCTAAGGGAAAACGCGATTTATTAGACACAAACAAAATAGTGCAGCACTGCAACTTGGTGACGATCGCGGGGAGGAAAAATTTCTGACAAGTAAAAAATTTGTAGCAATGAGAAAAGAAGTATTTTTTACGCGAAATAGTTTTATGCTGCTATATGTTAGAGAGAGATAACTGTAAAAATAATTTCTGAGGTACACCTTTAATAAATAAAAATAGGACGAATAAACTCGAAGTATTCGCCCGCAAGGGGTCGCCACGATCTACGATAATATATAAGCGAAAAAATCACTAAGGGTACGCTCATTATTGTTTTATAATTGTGTTAGATTGAGATCAAAGCTTTTATAGTTCTTAAAGCATTTATTTATAGAGTTTTAGGCGTATTTCTTTATAATTTTTTTCAATTGATTATTTTTGCGTTATGTTAGGAGTACAGATGTGAGTATATATTTATTTTGTTATAAATCTTAATTGAGAAATGCAAACAACTCAAGTTCTTTTAAATTTATTTTAAAATATTTTCTTTTTCAAAAGATACTTGAGAATATCTTTTTTATGTACTTTGTATAACTATTCTAGTATTTAAGTTGTTAGTTATAAGTTATTTTATCAAGTTAAACTTGAGGTGTTACGAGCTTCTTTAGTCAAGAGTCGTAAAGTCTTCGATGTACCTTACGATGTACACCCGACTATAGGTTTAAATTTTTTTTAATCCGAATGTTTGACTTCCGGGAAAGGAAGTCCAAAAATCAATGTAACTATTTTGTTCATTTCAAAATAAGGTAACAAATAATTAACTTTTGCCTAGATGCTGTTCACAAATTTTTATATTTACTTGTATATTAAAAATAAATTAATTATTTAAGCAGGTAATCATCGAAAAATGTGAATCATATATGAGAGACTACAAACATAGAAAAAATTGCTATGGACATTTTGGGTGGATGGCCATTTCTGCTATAAGGTATTTAAGCTTTATCAACACCCTCTTTTTTATCAGAAATGGCCATCCACCCAAAATGTCCATCGGAATTTTTTCTATCTTTGTAGTCTCACATATATGATTCGCATTTTTCCATATCCATATCCCTAATTTGTTAAAAATAAATGGAGTGTTAATCTTTATCAAAGTTTAACAAATCAGAATCGCCTTATATTAATGACATTTAAATTATTAGAATAAATAAATGTTGGTGGGTCGATACTTTATTTATTTCCGAATTGGAAGAAAGCTATGTTCATCAGAATTAACAGTTATGTAATACAAATAAACTATAATCAGCATTTGTTTTATTATTCACTAAAATTCACAAACCCCTTTATGACAAAGATTAATTTATTTGGAACAATAAAAATAAAGTGTTTAAAATCTTGATGCGGTTTATTTAAATTCCTTTAACTAATTCATCAGCCGGAATTGTTTTCGTAAGGTTAATTCTTGGGCTTTACTCAAACAAGGGTACTAATAATTATTGTAAAGTTTTTTTGTGTATGTACATACTAAAAACCCCAAATAATAACTTTATTAATTCTGACTACGCCCGCTTTATCCATTACAATCCCATGTCACAAAAATAAGACAATATTAGATCATAAAAATAATTTTCAATAAGTTTTACGAGCAATGTTAATTTTTGTATGTCGTCTATGAAATGTACAAGCTTCATCAAGAAATAGTTTGGACGCTAGCTTTTCCTAGTATATACTATATATTTTTTTAAATAACTTATTCATAAACAGAAATAATATTGTCTAAGAAAAAGTTTGATAGCAACTCATTTTACTCTTTTACAGACATATAAATTTTACAAATGAAATAATTTCCCGACAAAATATTAATTAATATTTTTTGGGGCTCGTACATTCGCCAGCAACTTTAGTTCCGTATGTTGGAACAAACCTAAGAGACGAAACAATATAACAAAATGTTTTTATAACAGCGCTTGTGTAGCTCACATTATTTTAAGTGTTACATAATTTGTGACTGAGAATTATATAAATTTTAACTCTCCATAAATCGATTTCTTAAAATGCGATACTCGATTGTTGTCTTTATTACTTTAATAGTCAAATCTAGAGACTATTACATTAAACCCAAATACGTATTCAATTCTAATTTTTAATCATGCGTATAATTTTAATGCACAAAAACAAAATATATAAAAATACCACAAAGCACTAGAAAAATATATTTTTAATATGACATTAATTGTTCTTCAGTTAATTTGTTCCAAATAGACTGATTTCGAACGTCTTCGCACAAGAAATGATTCGACGGTTTATTTGATGTAATTTTATTCTAACCCAACCATTTTCGTCTACTAACCCAACCATTTTCGTCTACTATTGTGGTAAACCCATGAGCTGTGGTCCACGGAGCCCTGCGTATCCATTACAGGGGGGGGGGGGGCGAGAAACAATTTTGACACAATATTTTTACATCACTTAACGTTTCGCTTTTATTCAAATAACGGGATTCGGATGTGGGCCACAAAACATGTTGTTCAAGAGAGGGTCCACAAATTAGATACTTGAGTTTAATTAAAATCCCTGTTTTTTCTTTAGTTTGGGAAATATTTTTTATGCGTAAATTAAGCGGATTTTGATATTCAGTACTGAAAAATACGCTTTGGATCCACAATTAGTCGAAAGTTCTTTTGACATAATAGCACAGAACATAATATTATCGCTTTTATAAATTCATTTTAGATTATAGAATCAATTTTAGATTATAAATTCATTTTAGAACAAATTTATATATCCAAAACCAGTATTAATTGCTACGCCATCTAACTTAAATTAGGAAAGCCTTTTGATGATATATCACACCACCTCAAGACCTTGGTTTGAAACTTTGATTTTTATATAAATTTTACATCGACAAATGTACATGCTTTTCAGCAGTGTAAAAGCTCATTTCAAATGTCTTTTTTAGCTGTATCCCACCACATCCCAGAATTTTTTTCATTATTTCCTCACCCGAACCTTATGTCCAAAACTAATTTATACTATTCTCGTATCCACGTTTTCTTCTCCTCGCTCCCATTCAATCTCTTCATATTCATTTCCGCATTGTATCCACAACATTTCTTCATATGCATACACCCAGCTCCCATGGTCTTTCCTCCTTCTCACATATTCTACAATTTCTTTCCCTATCATTCTTTCAATACTTATTTCTCCTTTCCTAGCTACAACCTAAACCTCGCTACCATCTTCTTTTTGTTCATGCTTCGTCCCAATCTCAAATATTTTGGTAAAATACCTTCAACCATCAAACATTCATATTTCCTACTATATCAACTCATTCTTATTCTTTCATGTCTCTTCTGTACATTCATATCCCGCAACGTTTGTTCTAGCTCTACCTCACAAATCATACCTTCCCTCATCCTACTGTACCATTCATACTTTGAACACCTCTCATATAACAATCTTCTGTCCCTAAACCGTTCGTTGCTATCACCATCCCCCCCCCCCTCCTCTTACTTATCTATATCATTGATTTCACATACATTTGTTCAATCCTCTTCTCATCATCCATCATCACTTTTCTTTCATACTTAACCATACTCTATATACCTAACATTTATATTCATTTAGTTCCTGCAACAGTATTTCACTCGGAGTCGACTTTTCCAACACAATTTTTATATTCTTCATTCTCATTCGTTCCATTTTCTTTCTTTCCTTCACCGCCCATACTTCAGTTCCATACACCATCACGCATATTTTTAAAGTCATCATCATCATTTTCATACAGACCCCATTCTTTCCGCTGCCGCTTGTGCTTTTTTTTGCTAACATTCTAATGTGCGCACTTCCCGATCCATTCCTACTCACCATGTATCCTAAATACTTTATTTTCTTTACACTTTCAATTTTGTTTCCATTCAATTGAAACACATCATTTCTATTATCCCTTCCGCGTTTATCACATTCACCATTTATCTTTAATTATCTTTTTTATATATATCTGTTAACCCTATCTATAACTTCTTTAATTTCTTCTCTACTACTCGCCACACACTATATCATCCGCATAATCCTAAGACCCAAACTTTTCATTACCCCCCCCCCCCCACCCCCCCCCCCAGATTGCCCATTTTACAACACACACTATAAATCAGATACAAAGCTATTAAACAGGTACATAACTATTTGCAATCAACGAACACTCCTGTCTTACATTTCTATTCACGCTAAACCACACTGATACTCTCCCCCACCCCCCTCTCCCTCTGTCTGTCTGTCTCTCCCACTCTCGCTGTTATTGTTTCTTCACACATACTTCTGATTCCGTCACACAGTCTTACTGATATCCCTACTCATTTCATTCTTTCCCACAATTGTTTTCGCACTAACTTTGCTATTTGAAAACAAAAAATATTTTTCGTCGTCTGTAAGGATTCTAAAAGCTTTTATGACAATACTTTATAGGAGACGCTGCCAACTCCTTAACTGAATCTCATGTTCTGACACTGGGCCGGACCGGACCATCTAAATTTTGCCTTAAAAACGAGGCCCGTGCAGTACTCCAAATTTGTTGCTTATATCAGTCAAAATGACAAGTTCTTTTCAAAAGCCAAAACCATCTAGATCAATTTCCTAACTTATTTTTGCACCAAACCTCCCCGTGTTATAATTATATATTTTATGCCTCCCCAGCCCCTTCCCTAACTTAGTACCCCCCACAACCTAAGTCAGAAACATGGACACCAATGAAAATCGCCTAGGAGTACCTGAAGGACGTCGAATTCAAACCAACTGTATAGGAAACTGAAAGACCTGTATAGGAGGCCGCCAATCGTCAATGATACTAAAGCAGGCCGATTGAGGTGACTCGGATACGTTGAGAGGATGCATGACACCAGGATACCGAAAAATGTATTGAATACCAAACCAGAAGGGAGTCGTCTCATAGGTCGTCCACACAAGAGATGGATGGACGATATGTCCGTCTCCAAAGATCTACACAATTTGAACATCTGACAATGGAGGAGAAAAGCTGCATCGTGAGACGAATGGCGGAAAGATGCTGTTGCCGCGGCCAAGGTTCTTCAAGGACTGTAGCGCCAGGATAAGCTAAAAAACACGTTTGATGTAAGCTAAAAAACAAGTTTCCACGTTACTTGGTACATATAAGTACATGCAACATGTGTTTAGCTTATCCTGGTGCTACAGTTCTTGAAGAACCTTGGACTGTAGAGTTACGTGGTACTTGTAAGTAATGTGGTACATACAAGTACATGACCACGTAACGCTACTTGTATGTACCACGTAACGTAACAAGTACAAGGAATATGTTTTTTTTATCTAATCCTGGCGCTACAGTCCTTGAAGAACCTTGGAATAAAGTATATGAATGATAAAAACCGTGAATGAAATGTAAATAGTTAATTTTTCCTTCAATATCAAATGTAAATAGTCCTGTTAGATCCATCATGAAATTATCGGCAACAATTCACGTATTTTTCCGAATTGTCTTCTTTTCAATACAATACTTAATTATGTTGGATAAAACAAGATATAATGTTTAATAACAGATTACTAGTATCTAATGCAATACACAATGATAAAAGTATATAATTATTAATCAGTAGCATAAAGTATAAAGTAGTTCATAGAAAGTAATAGAAAATTTTCTTTCATAACTCCTATAATGTCTAGGGAAAACTGGCTACATTGCAGTAATGCAGAGAAAAGCCCATGTGACTTCAATTCAAAGTTGAAACAAATACAAGGGCAAGGTTGCAGACGGCCGCTTGCCTTGTTCGTTTCGTGGCCGCGACCTTCCTTCGGTATAGCTAATGCGTCTGTTCCCCGTATGTACATGCATATATGCATGCGCTGCCAGCGAATGCATATAATGTAAACATGAAGCCATTATTATTATGTGAATGCATCAGACTCGCTTTTCAGAATAGCATTTCCTAACTACATAATGATATAAACTCGAATAAGTACTTTTAGTCAGAATGTGCATTTAAGTCTTGTACAAAACGGCCTGTAAGAATTTTACATGTTGACCTACAAATGAATCTTGCATTAAAAGCGTGCATTAAAAGGTCTATCTTAGAAAAAGTAATGTTACTGGAAAAGTTTTAATATGTTTTTATGGGTTGAAGAAGACATATTGTATGTATATATATATACAAAAGTGTAGTGTTGTCATTAAATATTGACGACTTATAGTAGTAATAAATTGACCTTACAGATTAGTTGGCACTAAAAAAAAACAGACCAGAAGAGTTGAACAGACATATCAAAAGAACAATAAGGAGAGGTGTGGGATCGTGAAACACGGGAGAGATAGTGAGAGCTGTATAGGTCTAAAACCATTGAGAGAAACGTCTTCGTAGAGAAGAGGAAGCATTGCCAATCTTTAAAAGCAAAAATAGAACAAGAACTCGTGCAAGCAAGAAATACTACATATCGTCCAATACTCTGGGCAAGCAAATGAGATAAAAGAAATAGAAGATGATAAAGTATATTAAGGTACGTTCTTAATCACTGCTTGTCAAGCGCAATATCGAAGGGGGGAAAGAGCTGTAACACTCCTACAAGCTGTTAATGCACATAAAAATAATTAAAAACAAACTAGATGCCTACAAATCATGTAAACAAGATATATTTGATGCAAGCGAACACCTAGCAACTCATTGAAATGCGTGTCAAGGACAAGAATTCGAATTTTTGTGAACTTTGAGACGAAATTTTATGCGAATGATGCTGCATTCTTTAATAAACTACTGTGATTTTGTTACAGGCTAATTAATGTAACATAAATTAATTTAATAAAAACAAATCAATTTAATAATAATGAATTGCCAAATAATGTAAATGTAAATTGTCAAATAAAATCTCATCCGCATAAGGGATAAATGGCGCAAAATTATCAACAAGCCGCTTAATACGGAAGCATTACACACAGGCATGACGACTCGCATAGAAAAATAATACTCAAATGATGCCGCTAATAGAGTATATTACACAGATAGAGTACATTTCCGCATTCGATATTTTTGCGGAAGCTATTATTATTGGTTTTAACACAAAAAGTTTTATGACTTAACGTTTATTTCCACCCACCCATTTTTCAATAAGCAGTTATGCTTGTCACCCTTTTATGTTTGCGACCGGTTGATAGTATTCTCTGTCATTGGTTGTTTCTACATTTGAAAGGGATAGAGCTAACAATTCTTCGCTTCATCTTTACTCGATGGGAAGCGTGACTTATGCTTCCCAAGATTTAGGTCATATAAAGCTACCACCACCACCGCTTATGCGTTCCACCTCTTATGTTCTTCGTAGATTTTCGTCAACAAAATAATGCAATTTTGATCCTTAGAAATCTCCAAGGCTCAAAGAAATTTTTCTATTGGTCATAGATCAAAAGTTCCTAAATTTTTCTAGCAGAACTTTCCTTCAAGCCACGTCTATCTCTCCGATGGTTACACCAAACGCCAATAGCTACGGCAACACGCCAGATGAGTTTTCTGTGAGCTAATTTCTTATAAAACGACCCACGTAACCTAGCGTTCAGCAGACGAATTTTGAGTCTTGTGCTGATCGTCTTCGAGTGAACCAATTCGCACGTTTAGATCAGCATAATTCACCCCCCCCCCAAATGATCAAACCTATTTTCTTGAACTGTGAGCGAAAAATCGCGGTCTTGAATCTGATCTGCATCAAAGTAACCGCTAGTAGCAATTCGCCTATTTTATTAAATACTAATGAAAATAAACTCAAATCAATAGAACATTATTAGGTCATGGATACTTCTCAGTCATGGATATTTCATAAACGTATCGGCAATGCAAAAACGATAAAGTCATCGTCAGAGGAAAAGGGGCACCAAACAGTACCCCAGAGAGACCAATCAAGCTACGCTGCCCGCGTACACCACGCTGCTGATAAGATGCACCTACGCCATCCACATCACCGAAGCAACAGCGAGAAGAATCTACATTACCACCTACTCCAGACAAGGGATGGCCCGACAAGGCAACTCGTGAAGATCACCACCGACGAGTATTTGGGTCTGGGGGGGGGGGGGCATGGATTGTGTGGGCTTGACGTTTGGTACCTAACCCCCCCCCTTGCGTGTGCCCTTGATCTTTTGCATACCTAAATGTCATGCAAAATCGAATGTACAGTTGTATTCGATATGCTTAAAAAGTCTCCATCTCACTGTATATTACATGCGAGTCCTCAATAATTTCAAAATTTTAACACCTATGGAAACAACCGTGACGGTACCAAAGGTTGTACTAGTAGGCAAAAAAGGTAAATGTCTTTTTCAATCAAGCTCAACACTGAAATATATCAATATTACTAAGGCTACAAACGATGGACACGTACAACTGTCCCTGCCCCGTAAACGTGTGAT
>WYDF02109989.1:0-10414 GCA_009867245.2 Adranes taylori
TCATTCAAACGCAATTCATTAAATATCTCGAAACAAGAAATATATGACTTAGACCACTTTCATAATTATGGGCACATTTAATAATCTAAGAAATATTAACAATATTTTATACTTTTACCATTACACCTGCCTGACCTTTTCTGATTTGTTAATACTTTGGCCAAATTTATTATTGATATGTTCAACGTAGAAATATAGGATTATTAATTACATGTCTAAAGAAACATAACCAAAGCATTTGTTGTTTTAAATCTACTTGCGATTTTATTTTAAATACTTAAAGATTTTGAAGTTAAAATGAGTCTTTCCAAAGTTAGAACCGAGTGATTGAAATAATTAAACTAAAGATGCATGTCATCTTTATAAAATATAAGCATTTTATTTCATTTTGTGAAATTATTGATCAATTATTTATATATAAATGGTATAATATTAACTTCTATAATGTTTTGCTACTTGTTCAATGTTTGAATTTACCCGTCAGTACAACCAAATAGTAGTGACCTGCAATATTCAAAGTGTGGCAAATATGCAAAGTGTGGCTTTATGTATATGCGATTCTTCTAATCATCCGCGTTACACTATTGCCAAGTCTTCTCAATATGCCTATTTTCTTAGATACTTTTTTATTAATATAGTTTAGAAATTTATGGAATTTTAGCTTATTGTCTATCACTACACCTAAATATCTAAACTCATTCAGCTCTTCAAGCTCCAATCTATTAATGTTTACTTTAAATTTCTTTATTTTCTTACCATTTAAGAACATAAATTTGATTTACTATAATTAATTTTTAGTTTGTTTTGTTTAAACCTCTGAAGTCATTATTTTATGTGCGTTCTAAATATTTTATGTCTTTGTAATTGTAATACATTAAAGTATCATTAGCAAACAGAACTAATGAACCCTTCGCGCAACTTATCTTAATGACGTTAATGGCCCTAATATGCTTCGTAGTGGAACCCACTTGATAATGCGTCGCGATATTTAGTAACACGGAACATTTCCTCTAGATAATTTTAAAAAAATATCAAAGCATTTTCCTTAATTTTATAGGATTCTAATTTATCTAATAGTAGCGTTCTATCGACTAGTTCGAATGCTCATTTTACGTCTAAGAACACAAAGCCGATGGTTTCCTCTCTATCTAAAGTACTTGTCCATTCAGTCACTACACTTTGGATCATTACTTCACAAGAATGCTTTCGTCTATATCCTGACTGGCGTTACATAAGTAAATTAAAGTTATTGAAGTACTCTTCAATTTGGGGTTTCGCTGCTACTTCTCTAATTTTTTCAATAGTAGGTAATAAATTAATTGGACGAAATTCTTCTGCCTTTATAGTTCCTGCAATCTTTGGTATCGGAATGACCGTAGAATATTTACATTTTTGTCGGGAATTGGCCTTCTTCCAGGTGCGTATTTATTAAATATAATAGAGGAAACCCGATCACCTGAAATGTATTTTTATTAAAATTCATTCCAACGTCGTCTGCCGTACCTTTAATTTTCTATTGTAAAACTATTTTCCGTAATTGTGAAAGTTTTTATACGAATTAAATTCCTCTTTTGTTCTATAATAGCTTTGTATTCTCTGTTACTTTTTTCTGATTCATTAGCAATTTCATCTCTACTCTTAATATAAAAATTGTTAAAGTTTTCTGTTATATCCGTATTTTCTGTGTGTAGTATGTTTTTAAAAATATTTTGTTTTTGTTTAATTTCTGTTTTTACTTTCCCAATAAAGCTTTTTAAAGTTTTCCGCAGTCTTTTTGAATCAGTTTTTTCTTGATCAGCTTTTTGTTAGTAATAATTTCTTTTTTTATTTCTTTAGACTTTTGTCATTTCATTTCTTTTATTTTTATATATGCTCAATCTTCTGTCAACTTAGTAGCTGAGGCTTTTTTGTGCAATTCGTTCCGCGCTCTTTGAATTACATATGACTCATTGTCAAACTAAGGACATTTCGTGTTTACTAGCACCCTTTTTCTCTTTCTTTATGAACACCTTTCTTCGAAATATCGCAATTTACTGAGTTGTAGTTTCAATTCATCTCTATAAGTTCATGGTTAATTTTATCAGAATTTAATATCTTCTCATAACCTACCTCCTGTACGATCTTTTCTTCGTTTAGGATTATATTTATAATTTCATGATCAGAGATTTTCATTGTTTTCAACAAGTTACATAGAGTGATGTTATAGTTTAGAGCTTTTAATTCCTATGTAGATATGTCATCAGTTATATGCGTTTCGCTCATGCAGAGCAAGCTGGGTTTATGTATATTCAAAGCATTGACAATCTCATCTTTGTTTCTGACCAAACTCTGGGCATTTAAGTACATAAGTGAATTATACAGTGGTTGCTATATATCGTAGTTCAAATTAAATTGAACTAGCTTCTGGTAGCCTATACAATAAAGTTTATTGAGGTGCACTATCTGTTATAATTCGTGATATATAATGAAATACCGATTTTTATATACCAGATATTATATGCCATATTATATGCATAATACAAGATATTATATGCGAGCAAAATTTCAGCCTATTATTTTATAACTGAATTTCTCAATAAAATAATCATTTTGAACAGCATTTATTTAAGTGCAAAAGCACAGTCTATAGGTCTCATACAACGTAAAATGTTTTTTCCTGTAACTTTGTGCTATTAGTTAGGCTTTACATGTGTATATGATTGTTGAATGTCGGTTGCCATGGCGACGGGTTGAGAAGTTTTAAGGTATTACCGGCCAAATGTTTGAAACAATAAGAGTAAACCCTTCATGTGTGGTATCATTTTAAAAAGAAATACAATGGCAATTAAAATTTATAAAACATGGTTACTAAAAACTGTTTTGAAAAAATTGTTGTTGCTCTAAATTAGTTCAGTATAGTTGAGCTCTCTTAGTCCTACATAAGTTCTTAAAGGTTCATTTTTTCAACTTTCATAGGCGCTGAGATTTTTAGGACAGAAAAAATGTTTTTCAAGGTCAAATTACTCCCAAGCTTACGTGCGCAATTTTTTTAAGCTCGTTAATTTCTTAAATATTAAAGGAGCTTTCGATATAAGATATTTCAAAAGCATGATAGCAAAAGATTTCGAGAAATGATCTTAGAAAAAGGTGTTTCAAATAAATGCGAAGGGGCGTTAGGTAGCCTATAAATTATAGTTCATTCGAATATCCTACCTTTTATAGCAGGGGTCCCCAACCCTATGCCCGCGGGCACCATTGCGCCCGCTGACCTTTTTACGTGTACCCGCCGCTGTGCGATCACGATAAAAAAAATATTCAAGTTTTCAATCAAATGTTATGAAAAAAAAAATTTAGTATTTAGTAATTAATCAGAGAAATATAAGCGTATTTGTTCGAAAATAATTATATCGTTATAATTTTCAAAATAATAATTCTTTCCAGAAAATTTATAAATTTGTTAAAGTGGCATTAGCTCTTATGGGTGTAGTTTGGGTTGCCTCTGCGTGCCACTTCCCCTTCAGTATAAGCAATTCTGTAATAACGCCCACTAGTAATGCGATACTTGATGGAAAAGTTGCTGAATAAATATAGTAGTGTCCTAGAGGTGGCTATGTAATGTTTACGTCGCGTCGCTGTGCGTGGTGGGGTTAACTAGGTTAGTTTGTGCTGTGTGATTAACGCACATTCGACGTATGTTCATTAATTATTCTTAGTTTTTAAATACTTTGTTGTTTTAAGCCCAAAATGAGTGGATCAAATAAAAGACAACGAACCTACAGTTTTAACTAGGAGGAATCAGATTATTTCCTCTATTTTAAAGATAATTGTGTTTGTTTGTTGTGCGGCAGTAGTGTTGCAGTGCCGAAAAAACATAATGTTGAACGCCACTTCCAGATAGTCCATGCTACTTTTAATACGAGCTCTCCACTTAAATCTGAATTAAGAACTCTCTGACCAACAGTCGGTTTTCACTAGACCTGTAGTAAATTCTAAGAATGCAACTATTGCTTCTTTAAAAATTTCTCACCTGCTCGCAAAGAAGAAAAAGCCGTTCCAAGATGGTGAGTTGTTAAAAGAAGCATTTCTGACTGGCGCCAATTGCTTATTTGAGGGATTTTCCGTGAGATTATGTCAACAACACAAAACTTACAGTTGTCAGCTACACCGTCACAAGAAGAATACATGTAATTTCAAATGACATCAAAACATAATTAAAGGATGACTTGGAAACATGTGACTGGTTCTCACTTCAATTTGATGAGTCTACAGATATATCAGACACAACACAGTTAGCAGTTATGGTGAGAATGGTATTTAGTAACTTTTCTGTAAAAGAAAATCTACTGAAAATATTACCCATGAAAGAACGAACAACAGGTGAGGATATCTATAACACATTTAGAACATATGCAAAGTCGATAGATATGCCTTTGCACAAGCAGTCTGCGATAACCACTGATGGAGCACCAGCAATGTTTGGTAATATCAATGGATTTGTTGCCCTCTGCAAGAAAGATAAATCATTTCCACTGTTTTTGTCGTATCACTGTATTATCCACTAGGAAGTTTCGTGTAGTAAAATACTACCCTTCGGACATGTCATAAAAATAGTCACCTCTATTCGATCAGCGCCTTTGCAACAACCCTTTTCAAGGCCTTATTAGAAAATTCTGATCCTGATCTTTTCTACATAATGAAGTACGTTGGCTCAGTGAAGGCAAAGTTCTTGCAAGATTAGTAAATTTAATTGAAGAAATAAAAAATTATCTCAATAATAAAAAACAAAATTTTGTTGAATTAACCGTTGCCCCGTTGCTGGCTGGTAGATTTGGGCTTCATCACAGACATAATGGAAAAATTGAATTATTTAAACTTGGAGCTGTAAGGTAAAGGCAAACATTTAGCTGAAATGATAGGGTTTGTAAAGTCGTTTAAAGCTAAACTGGTTTTGTGGATATCACATCTGCAGAAGAAGTCACTCGTGCATTTCCCAAATATGGAAAAAATTATAGGCGACGGTGACATTGGCTTGTCATCATTTGTTATCAACGTTCAATTACTTCAAGACGAGTTTGAAAATCGATTTGAACAGTTTAATATCATCGAGTCAATGGTCACCTTTTTTATCAATCCTTCTACTTGCCAAGTAAAAGTAACCGAAATAGCTACATATATTGCAGACCTTATAGAAGTAAGGTCAGAAGAATTAGAGCTAGAAATTTTGGAGCTTCAGAACGACGTTGTCCTAAAATCCAATGTATCAGATGAGAACTTGTGGAATATAGTTGACAGAAACAAATTTCTATTCTTGAAAAGAGCAGCATACAAAATAAAATCATGTTTCGGTTCCACATACGTGCGTGAATCATTGTTTTCGACAATGAATATCATAAAATCAAAGAGATCTCGACTTACAGATGGACATCTTGATGATTGCTTACGAGTAGGAATATCATCATACTCTCCTAATTACGAAGTAATTGCCAATGAAATGCATGCCAACGATCACATTGACTTTGAGATTAACATTTTTTTATAAAGAATTTTTATACTATTATTTACTACTTATTGTTTATTTTACATAAAAATATAAACAATAATTTTTTATATTTTTGGAATTAAATGTTTTCTTTTGTGCATTATGTGCATTATTATCTAATTATAAATTTACCTAGAAAAAATAAATGGTGCCCGCCGTAAATATGTCATCAGTTATATATGGCACAATAGTGTGCACCTACCTACCAAATTTGCGCCAAATTGGTCCAATAAGTTAGGAGCAATTCTTGAACGTACATAAGTATGTACGCACAGCCCTCGAAAAATACGCCTTTTAAATTTTTCAGGAAGAAAATATTCTCAAAACATGAATCCTACATCTTTCTTATACATATACGTACTTCGTACATATACGTACTTCGTGCATATACGTACATATACGTACTTCGTACGTATATGGTATATGACAGTTAAATAAGTTGATGCGCAGTCGTCCAAGTGCTGTTCTTCTACGTTCTTTATATCTTTTGACAAGTGGTTGCGTTGCGTATTGCATACGACTTCGGTTGTATTGCTATCATAAACGAAGAGTTGAACACCGGTATTCTACAGATACAGATGAACTAAGAGGCATTCTGCTGAAAAAGACAATATTCTTAAAATTTATTAACAGCAGGTACAACTTAAAAGGAGCAAATGCAAAAAAAATAGTGCAAAGCTCCAATGAGCTTTTTAACTTCGAGACAAGACCATAATGAAAATGACGATCTTTATGAGAATCAAAATACTTCTAATCCTAATCCAAATATGGCTGTGGAGCCAGTGCAGATTTCCGAAAATAAAACTGATATGAAAAACCGAGATTATCCAGATGTATGGTCAAAACACTAATGAAAAGGACGACAAGAAACAGCAGAATGGTGGGCACGCAAAAATGGTTATTTAGGTTGTCTCATATGTAGCTCTGTAAAATTCTTGAATGCATTCAAATTTCAAGGTTTGCTTTTAAGTCCGAAATGGATAAATTTTGCCACAATATATATTGGCAGTAATATAGAACAAACATTGAAAAACGAACACTTCAAAACTTCATTAAGATTACTTAATACTGCGTATCATATTATTAAGAACGACCGACCCTTCAATGATTATGACAAATTGGTCAAAATACAAGTTTAGAATATCATTGAATTAGGTAACACATTACATTCCCGATAGAGCTGCACCGAAATAACCAAACACATTGCAAAGAACTTCAGAAAAAAATATTTAAAAAAATAGTAGAAGGAAACAAAGTATCGAAAATTATCGACGAATCAACCACATTAGCAGAGGAACCTGCATTAATTGTGTACATTAAAACAATGTTTGATGAGAAAGTGGATTTGGTCTTCGTCGATTTAATTTCATTCCCGAATAAAAAAACTGAAAAAATATTATATTCACTTTTTACAACTTTAGAGTCATATGGCATATCGAAACATTATCTACAGCAAACCTCATTTGTTTTACTCTGATGGGGCAAGTGTAATATTTGGGAAAACGACTTGTGTGGGGACACTACTACAAAAGTAACTAAATTTACCCTATATTTTGCTTTGGCATTGCCTGTATCATCGCTTGGAACTTGCCGTAAATGGTACGATAAAGGATGTAATGAGATAAATCATTTCAATTTTTTTATCGACACTATTTATGCGCTGTACAGCAAATCTACACAAAACTGGAATGACATCAAAATAATTGCATCAGAATTAAGTGTGCCACTCACGAAAATTAATAAAGTTCTGAATGTCAGGTAGGTTTTCAGCAGGTCTAGAACAGTCAAGTCACTTTAGACATCGTATGTCGCTCTGTTTGAACACTTTAAACAGGATTCACAAAATAAAGAGAAACAAATTCGTCGGGTTAGCCAAACGGAAAGTGTTCAATCTTTGAAAAAATTGGCGTTGATGAAAAATAATCCTTGAACGTTCCTGAAGAATAATCCTAATAAGTGTTCTAGTTCATAATTCACTTACGGTCAGTGCAAACAGGCCGCACTTTATGACGAGCATTGTTGTTAAATGAGTGAAAATGTGTTTTGCTATCACGGCATCAAAAATAAAATTCAAAGGGCAAACTGATGAAATGCAAATCTACAACGATTTATTGAAAAATTTACAAATTTTGAATACAGATCCATGGCCAGAATCAGATTCTCAAAGCAATGCTGTTTTCTTGGGAAAAGATATTGTTGAAAAGTTTTGATTACTATTTCGACTAAAATATCCGCAAAATTCAGATTGGAAAACGGCAGAAAAAGAATATATGTGCAACTTGAACCTTTGAAAAAAGTTATTCTCTCTATACCATGCGGATCAAGTGAATACGAAAGAAGGTTTAGCGCAATGAATTTAATTATTTCAAAAATAAGAACGCAGCTTTTATTGTCAAATGTTGCTTCGCTCATGTTAATTAAATCAAACTTTGGATCGACTTTGGATTTAATGGAAACCCGTGGAATATGTAAAATCTTGGTTAGTATGTCATAGATCAGGAGATGATGATACTCGAGTCAGGAAACACAATGCGAATAAGAATATTGAAAACTATAAGGAAATTTGGAATCTGTTTTAACTTTTTAATATTTATTTATCTTAATATTTTTGCTCTTTCTATTATTCAAAATTTTCATGTGTACGAAACGAAAAAAATGTTATTCAACAAATTTTTTAAATTGGTTTGATTAGATAAGATCGGGTTACGTTAGAATTGTTTAAAAAATTTGGCTTGTTCACACTATGGCAATAGCCCTGCTACTTTATTAAAACTCCTCGTCATTATCCAATTTAGATCTGTTTCGACTATTCTTTGTAACTACTCATCTGTTACAGTACTCACAGTTGTTCCTGATATCACATATTCTTCCTCAATATCAAGTTGATATTGTGTACTATATGTTACAAATAGATTCCTAGGAACAGATTGTCTTCTGTCCCAGCTGTTCCGAGATACTGGGGCTAGTACTTTATACTACTACGAGTAGCTAATATTTTATATTTGGCTAAGTATATCTTATCGGTTATATGCCTATATATGCCTCGCATATATACCTTTTTCATGCATATGAATGTTTGTTGTTCCTATGGTTCCTTTAGCGGGTCTACGTCTAATATGAGTATGTATACGCGAGAAATGTAGAGATTGGCAAACAAAATATTTGGACGCCTCCGAAGTAAAAGTTTTTTTAAGTGAAACGAAAACGATCACTTTTGGAATCAGTGGACCTGTTACTGCGTAAGTCGGTCATAGGTACAAAATCATTTCCAATGCGTATCTGTTCCAACATAAGAGGTCCAGAACGTACTAACCATTCCTAGATTTTGTCTTTATTAGGTTAGTTCGTATAGACGTCTAATTTACACACTACATTGAGGAATAAGAAAAAAAACCAAGTTTTTCCATATAAATGAAACTTACTAAAAACCCAATTACTCTAAAAATTCGTGAATTCTAGATTTAGAGACAGGCGAATTTTGAACAAAATTCTTTTTATCCTAAATTTGATACTTTATTCGTAGCTGAGGTACTTAGATGGAAATTGACATGACTACTTTATTTCCACGATATTAGTTTTATTAGCTTTAAAATCTTCTTAACATATTTCAAATAAATTTGTTTATATAACCACAAAAATTTACAAAAAGTCCCAAAGATTTTCATACTAAATTTTTCTAATTTTTGTCTAAAGTTTTTCAGTTGTCAGCTTTGTCCGGGAAATCGGCCATTCTTTGAAGCATCTTAACTTGGGAACTGCTCGTAAAAACCCTATTGTGTTTTAGTTTTATCACAAATTTTATATTCTTCAACTTTGTTCTTAACTATTTTTAGATATTTCGAATATGTTTTTAAAAATTTTTGAAAACATGAGAACTATTCAGTTATTTTACCTAACAATTGCTTCCAGTGGCCATATTTAAGAAAATAATGCCTAATTCATGTTTTTGTTCAAATAAAACTTAAAACCTTGTTTTATTAGCTTTTCAAATATGTCATGGCTACTTGGTTGGAGTTAACTATGTGAGGAGTAATTAAGGATAATCTCAAGAAGGCGGACGGCTAACGCCTGAGTCAGTTTCGTTATTGAAACTCGCCGGGACGCATGGCAGTAAGTAGCGCGGCAATACAAGTGTGGCTATAAATAAATTTCTCAGTTTAACAGTTTTACTACGCTACGTGACGTAAAATGTCATAAAAGTTGTATTTTTTGTCGCAGCTTGTTGAGTGATGGTGAGGTAGTTCGTGTCACCCGTGGATTAGAAACTATAATAATAATAAGTGTGGATAAAAAAGACAGAACTCATGAACCGTTAGATGATATGACAATTGAACAGGTACTAATACGTCCTATGAAAACCACTGGTGGTTTACTTCATCGAAGAGACCTTACAGAATGTACTTTGATAAAACAGCATAGCAGAAACTTGACCGTATATTGAAGAATTGGAAAGGTTTTGTGGTGTTGAGTTGCGTGACTAAATAAAATATAGAAACAACTCTGATATGAAGAAAATCTCTAAGTCAATTCCCCCTTCGATATTAAAGATGGTGACACTGAACCTGTTTCCGTTTCTACTAGGATTGTAGCTGATAACCATGTAAATTTTGACGGAGCTAAGGAACTAGGGAAGATACGTATTAACAAAGTAATTGGAAAAAGTTATAAAATATAAAATTTAAAAGAGCTGGCAGAGTCAAAAGCTTTAATTCAATATTGACTACAACAAAGATAAACAAACCTGAAGTAGACGTGAAACCAGCTTAACTTTTTAACAGAATAATTTGTGCAGTAAAATCAAAAGAACAATTAAAAGAATTAAATGTTATCACCATAAAAACTGATCTCTCTTAATTAAGTTTGGTAGTCTTCATTAATTAGAATAAAATTGTAGAA
>WYDF02110000.1:0-10414 GCA_009867245.2 Adranes taylori
CGAAATTGGACAGAGTTACGGGAGGCCTATGTTCAGCAGTGGACTAGATGAAGGCTGTGTGATGATGATGATGATAGTCAATTCCTACCTTATTTGTGATATCTAGAGTACGAATGTATTCCGCGTTTAATGACAATATACGACCAGAAATATTTTATTTATGTCATTACTCTGGATGGCTACAAAAAGTAATTTTTATACCTACATGGTTTAAGTATGCAAAACCATCAGACAATGAGCTACTACTTTTAATTCGCAATAACCATTCTATGCATATTGAGTCAGTATGACCATGTTCATATTCTTATGAACATGGTCATATCCAACGCATAGACTCCAGCCGTTGGATGTAATGTTTAAGTTTCCATTGAGCAAGTTTTTTAACAAGGAGCCAAGACACGACTGCGAAATTATCCCAGAGAACTATTAACTATAAATAAAGTTCAAGCTTATTTAAAAGCCGCTACAATACGGTATGTTACAAGTGGCTTCAAAAACACCGGTATTTTCCGCTGAACTCTTATATTTTTCAGTTGATGTTTTGAGCCGTCACTTACTACTGAAACTTGCCGACCAGAAAAATAATTATGTAACTGAGACACAATCACAGGCATCTTCTACATCGTCTTCGATATCTGTGACTCTCAACAGTGAGTTTTGTTCCACAATTATCAGTTCCTACTGAAATATCATCTAGTCGGGGGTCACCTACACTTTTACATACTTCTATTCCTGTATCGAATTCCAGATTACATGTTCTACCATCAGATATGATACCAGTACCAAAAACCAAGAGAAATAGTCGTAAGAAAGACCAAACTATTATAATCCATACAAGTTCTCCAAACTTTCAGGAATTCAAATCTTCATTTGAATGTCCATAAAAAATTAAAAAACGTCACTCGAATAAACAAGACGGAAAACAGATCAAGAGTCTCATTCAAAATCCAATGACACAAAATGAAATATTGTTTTAAAAATGTTGCTCGTAGTGCGATCTTGTGGAAATTTTACTCACAATGAGATGAAAGACGCCATCATAACATAAACTTATGCTTGGTGTTATAATAAAAATAAAAGTCGCTTATTTTTGAAATTATAAATTTGTGTGTGTGAAATTGTAATTTATCATTTATCTTGTATCAAAAATAACATTATTATACAGGTTTTAACCTGTCCACAGTCATTATAACCGCAAAGTCACATATTAAATTTAGTAATGCATTCTTTATTGCAATTATACCCCTACAATTTTTTTAAATGGTAGTAGAGGTATTTTGTCTATTTCAGAATGGTCAGATCTTGTAACATGAGCCGCACTCATGGGGTGAGGAAACCATGAGACATGCAATAATTGTTGTATGGGAGAAAAAATGAGTTACCAAGCTGCTGCCGCTTTTAATACGGTTCCTACTACAACTTTATTAAAGAGATCTAAATGAAGCGCTCGTGCTAGAACAGCATCTGCAAAACAACTCGGCAGATTAAAACCTAGTTTAATAGTGAACAAGAAAATGAATTGAAATAGTATGTGTTGCTAATGGAGAAAAGCTGTTTGGATTTGATATAGGATTATCATTAATTCAATTAATTAACAATTGCAATAAGTAATTATCTAATAATTCATCAATTCAAGGAGTAATCCACTAACAAAATATAATATAAATTGACTACTCTCATACAATTCTTCAAACAAATATAATATACCAATTAATAAATCAGTTAGTAAATCAAATAATATTAATAAATTAATATGATAAAAGATTTAATACATTTAAAGTAAAACCCAAATACCGTTAAAAAAGATCAGGAGCTACCGAAGTAATGCTATAAACGTGCCGCAACATGGAAATAATATTACACACATTCATGCAAATGCAATCCACCGTAGAAAGCGACAATCAAAGGTTTCACCGACACGAGCGGCAAGGTGCTGCACAAAGCTTTGGTCTCACACCCCTGGCTTTATAAGATGCATGCTTTTATGCGTACATGTGTGGGTGCATTTTCATACGTATAGTGTATTTTAGCATTTCAATACTCATACCGACATTTTTCTTAACGTATTCCTTTTGTGGAGGCGATTTTATTATTATAATTTTCTTACTGGAGAAACCGTAATGATTATTTCCATCACTTGTCTTGAAATAAGTCGTTCAGCTTTGCACCCTTTTGGTGCTTTCGACGAATCCGATTGGGTGATAATTCCACATTTTAACAAAAGGTGTTTCTAATGCAATCCTTCGGAACTACCACCACTTAAATAGATAGCTGACACAAAAGCAAAGCGACTTTTCTCGACGGATCAGGAAGAACTATTGGTGGGAAGTTTTTGCGGCCCACCCCGT
This sequence comes from Adranes taylori, assembly GCA_009867245.2. NCBI lineage: Eukaryota > Metazoa > Arthropoda > Insecta > Coleoptera > Staphylinidae > Adranes > Adranes taylori. The sequence continues at coordinate 2,349 of WYDF02110000.1, forward strand.
CAAATGCTACTGGCCACTTTGAAGCAGTTCCTTCCTAGAAAATTCGCATGAAAGCAGTGACTCAAGCGAGCATTCCTCAGACGCATTTTGGATGTTATTCTGATACTTCGTGAGTGAGGACCTTTGCACAGCTCAATCAGAAATAATTCTCTAATTAGGTGACTAATATTCTCTTAGTTAGAGTGAGCTGAATTCGCACCTATGAATCTGTTTGGCATGTATAGTAAGCGCCACCAACAAAAAATCGCTTATTTTATTTTAATTTAATTCAACTACAGTAGGAAAAAATTTTATAATTATCGAATCAGGTTTATATAAACTACATCATCTAATTTCCTGCCGAATCGTTCTCTCTCGCAAGAAGTGTGTACTCTCGTCACACACATCTTATTTCATTTACTCACATCAATATATCATTAACCCTTTCTTGATAAACTACCTCGTCAATGGGAAAGCGATGAAGTCAACCTCCGAGGAACGTCAACCACTAAACACACCGAGACAACGGAGATGGCAGAGATACAACGACAGAGGTACGTGTAGAGCATCACCGACTTTGTTCCGTTACTACTTCGGTGACAGGGAATGAATCCTTCATCACCGCAACATTCATTTTTCTTCATCACAAATTCCCCTCAACAATTTATTTGACGCCATCTTCATATCTGCGTCTTATTAATGGTCAGGGTCAATCTACAATATCTTCGATAAGTCGTCATTCAATCATTTAATTCATCTTTACATCTTGGAGAAGCCAAGGGAGACAAAAATGACACAAAAATGGAGACAAAAGTGTGTCTGACAATTATCGCGGTAGGACTCTCTTGAATACAATCGCAAAACTATTAACATCAATAAGCAACAAAAACTACAAGTAATCTGTCACATAATAGAACAACAAGGTTTTCGAGAAAATAGAAGTTATACAGACCCCATATTCATCATAAGACAAATTGGCGACTAAATTTAGCAATCCTACATACCTGTAATTTGTCGATGTGACGAAAGTGTTCGATCGTGTGCGGAAGACAGATATACTTAAGAGAGAAATATTGTCTAGAGCAGATCTTTGCAGTAGTTAATGAAATAAACAAAGACCACACGTATACTAGCAGCTGACGGTATAACCGATATCATCAAGATTAGTGATGGTATCAGGCAGGGAGACTCTCTTAGTCCTTTTTTGTTCGACCTTATATTGAACTGGATAAGAAGCGCAGTAAAGCCGAAAAAGGTTTGCAAAATGGGGAAAGCCATATTAATATCGTGTGCTATGAGGATGGCGCCGTGCTCTAGCAAATAATGAAGGGAACCTGCAACGGCTACTATAAGAATTCGGTAAAACTGCCTTAAAATACTGTTCATCCAAGTATAAACAGGGGATCAATTTGATTGAAATATGTTATTTTTTATGGATATGTGGATATTAGGGAGTAGGAAGTGAATGTGGATAAAACTAAAGTAATGGTATGTAAGAAGGGAGGAAGAGAATGTAGGAAGGATGAATTTTATATAAAAGGACATAGGATAGAAAAGGTCAAGGAATATAGGTATCTAAGTTTCATTCTGGCACAAAATGCGACGCGTAATAATCATGTTAAAATGATAACTGAAATGGCAAGGGCGGCAATGGAAACAATGATATTGGTATGGGAAAAAAGATTTGGAGTGCCTGTAAGTATGAGGAAGAAAATAATGGAGGTATGTGTGAATAGTATAATGTTGTACGGAACAAGGCGTATGCGCTGTGGAAGGAAGAGATGTGATTGAGAGGGTGCAAGTTGTATGTATGAAAAGGATGTTGGGTTTAGATAGAACTACTCTGAATAATACAGTTCTGCAGGAATTAGAAAATTATAAATGCTGGATAAACAGAGTGAACAGGATGCTGAAGTTTGACAGGAAACTATTGAAGGATGAAAGGAATAGGTTAGTTAAGGAGGTATACATTGAAGGAATGGTGAAGATGGGAAGAGACATAAGTAAAAATGAATGGATAAAGAGTAGAATGAATGTGAATAGGAGGATAGGGTGTTCAATGCATAGATAGTTTGAGAAGATGCTGGATGGTAATAAAATAGTGAATGAGGTTATGGAGAGGATGATGGATGTGGGAAGGCAGGAGAGGAATAGAAGGATTTGTGATAATATACTAGTAAATATACGTGGATCAGAGAGGAGGGAATGGCCAGGTATTTAGTATCGGGATTAAGTATGGGGGATAAAAGTATAATTACAAGGTTCAGATGTGGAAATGAGAGCATGGAAATAGATATTGGATGAATGAGCAAGAGAAAATATGTAGGATATGCCGGATGAAAGAGGAACACTGGAGCCATTGGGTAAAAGCGTGTGAAGGAATAGAGTGAAATGAGATTGATAAGGAATTAGGGGAGTCCTGGACGGAAAGAAGGGAAAGGGATTAGAACTTATGAGAAGGATTAGATACGGTGGAAACGTTCCACCAAAAACAGTGTAAAAACCGTGTAAAAAAGGTAGATACATACATGAAAAAATCGAAGATTCGTTTGCTAAATTAAAGAAACCGTGTTATTTGTAACAATAATAACATTGTGGTAGAGAAAATCGTGTAAAAAAGATAGTAATAAAAACCCAACAGATAAATTCGAAAATTATTAATATTAAGTATGTACCGGGTGGCCTATTAAGAATAGCTCTCGGCCATATCTCAAAAACCGTTTACAGTATAACTTCAGGCAAAAATTTCGCTAAATGTAGCTAGGCGGCGTAAGTGAGCTGTGAAAAGTTAAATGCTTGTTTTATATTATAGTTAAAATTCTACAAATAAAAGTTATATAAAAATATGAAAATGTCTTTTTGCTTAAAACATTGTTTTCTATTACGTCATATAAGAGGTGAAGGGGAGTGGGAACTAAAATATTAACAAATGCTCGTAAGGCCGGTTCTGCTTAACCAAATCTTGCAAACTTAGTCTTGTTGAAAACTTAGTCAGCTTTACTCACTTAATACAATATTTATAAACTCACACCAATGTAATAAGTAACGTGCATTATAGAGGGCGCTGATAAATTTTTTTTAATCTATTTTTTCTCGACAATATTAAATGAAAGTATACAATTTTCATCACGGATTTTAAAAGCAGACTAAATTACTAACTCACCGGCCAAAATTGGTTATCGATATCTTCCTTCTATAAGGAGATATTTTAAGAAACGTGTAAATATCTCGATTTTAGGAGTGTTGTATTTATCGTGTTGTAAGTTTATTGTGTTGTATTTATCGATTTGAAATTTTGTAGCAATCATTTAAAATTATTGTATTGTTTGAAATATGAATAAAGTTTACGATTTTTGTACAGCTGTTTTATGCCAAATAAAGACTTTTTATTATTATAATATTTTTTATTATATTTAAATTTCACTTGTTGATTTATATTGTCATTTGTTTTTAATGAAGTTCAAATCATCGTGTTTACAAATTACAGGAAATGTTTCAATTAAAATTCCTAAGATATATCACGAAGTTTGTAAACTTTTAAATGTGCCAACGTTGCGTTCTATACCACTTGCAGGGATGGCACACTTTCATTCGACGCATAATACAATATACTATATGCGAGCCAAATTTTAGTCTTCTAATTTTAAAAGTAAATTTATCAATAAAATAATAATTTTGAACCCCTCCCAAAATTATAATGTGCACCCGCCACTGATAAGAACATTTATTCAATTGGAAAAACAGTTTATAGGCCTTGTAGACCTTACATGTATATAATATGATTGTTGAATGTCGGTTGCCAGTTGCGAAATTTTAACGGTTGGGATCCCTGCTCCCAATTGTTCAAACACAATATGGAAATGTCTACAAAAGACGTCTAAAGACAGAAGTCCAAAGACAGTCATTGAAAGCATCTCAAGTTGGTGGATCACGAAGAGATGTCATATGGAGGAATAAATACATGAACACCGAGGACAAACCCAATATATATATATATATATATATATATATATATATATGTAACCATGGTTCACACCATACTGACACATGTCATTGAAACTAAAGCCGAAACTAAGGTGACAAAACAGAAAGTACGCTCCATTGAGATGATAATATTAAGACCAACAGCTTGTATCACACTACGGATAGTCAAACCAGCGAGTCCCTAGGACAAAAATTCTAAGTACAACACATAGTCAAGTGTAATCGAGTTAGCAACAGAGCGTGGAATAGCCATGTTAACATTTGGAAGAGGGAAAACTAGCTCACATTTGTAAAAGCAATAGACCCATGGGTAGAAAACCACCTCAACGGCCGCCCAAGAAATGGGCAGAAAGCCGGGTATCATCAACATCGAAAATATGTAATAGGCCAAACAAACAGGAGAAATCCTAGTCGCTCATAGAAGAAGAGGAAGAAGAATAAATATTGTCTTTCATAAAACTTGCAGTGATGCATAATTGCAATCAGGAAATCTAAAAGCTATTTTATGATTATTTAGTTTAAGATTAAATAATTAACAATAACATCGATACCTTTTCCATGCATAACATAGGGCCCAGCGTTCTGGTACTTCCTATACTGCAAACGATACTTTTCAACGCAATCCAAACTGGAACGAATCGGATATGAACCTTCATTTTGAAATACGACGCTAGCATGTTCTGGACGACTGACAATGACCACATCGCCACCGAATGGTCCATGTAAACGAACCACAGGGCCATACTCATTCAATAGCCAACGAAATATCGATATATTATTTCCCCAACTCAATTGACTGCCGAAAATTTTACTGGCACTTAAAATGTATTGAAGTGTACTAGTAGTTACTTGATTTCCAAATACTAAAAATAGTAAACAAATAAATTATATATCAATTTGTATGGGTACTTAATTTATTATGACCATTAAACTCAGTATTTTTTTCGTACTCTTCAAAATATTTTTAGAACTAATTCTTTTGTTAGGCATTAAGTAAATTTAAAATCAGTTTTAGAATTAATAATTAAAATCGTTTGTTACACTTTTCCTTTTCGAGGAGTGGAAGTAATTGGTGGCTAAAAGAAAATAGTTTCTTGCGTAAATCAGTTTTTGCGACCATATATAAGAAAAAGCTCATTGAAAAAATAATTTGAGTAATGGACGTTTAATAAGTAAGAGTGGGACACAACTATTTTTATGCAAGGTTAGCCCGTCAGGGTTCGTCACGATCGACAATAATATATAAGCAAAAAAATGATAAGGGAACGCTCAATTATAGTGTGAGTTTCATAGATTTGAGTAGATCAGTAAAGCTTATAATCTTCAGTATTTTAGATTTCAAAGCACGGATATTCTATTAAGTACGGAATTTATTCTGTTAAGAATCATGTCTGGAGTACAAAGGTGAGTAAATATTTATTTTTATTAAATATTTTAATTAAAGGAACTGAACACCTTAAGTTCTTCTGATTTTTATTCTCAGTAAATTATTGTTTTCATTATAATTAATCTTTCATTTCAAAATTAACCAACAAACAATTAGCTTTTGTGTAGACGTTGATCACAAGTTTTGATATTTACTTGTTTAATTACAAAATATATCGATGGCGGGTTAATCTTTACGAATATTTAACCAATCAGAACCGCCTTATATTTTATTATGTTCTGGGACAACCAATTTTTTAATAACTTTTCAGATTAGTGTGATTAATTATAAGCTGTTGAATGATTAATGAAATGTGAAATTTATTTCCGCCTGGAAGTAAAACTATGTTGCTTCCAATTTAATATTTATGTAATACAAATAAACTTTAATAAGTATTTGCTTTATTGTTTATAAATCTTGTCTACGCCCTGAACTAATTATTATTTTGATTTAGGTGGGATTGGATGGTCTTTAACTGGAAGTAGAATTTTTTATCCAGTTACGAGTTAATACAATCCCAAGTTACAAAAATAAATGGACAGTATGTTTATGCAACAAAAAATACTTAAAAGTTTTTTAGTATAATCGGAAATAAGAATACCTTTTAAAGTTTAGAAAATTACAAAATTTGGTTTTTTTGTAAATACTTCAACTAAGAACTCTGAAAAATTGAATGCAGATGTTTGTTATTTGTTTGTTTTCTAATTATCTAAATTTTTCCACATTAAATTATTTCTGCATCTTATGTACTGTAGGAGATAGCAATACTATTCCTTTTAAAAGGTCCACACCTGTATAGTAATCAATATGTTAAGCCCTCTTTATGGTATCAAATGCCTAGTCAGCTCCAGTCCACTAGAAATAATATCCTAAAACGTCATCATAGCGAGTAGATAATAGAGAATTAAAATAATTAATGGGATTTCATAAATCTATATATTTCCGTAACATCAAAAATTATTATCTATTATTATTAATAAAAACAGAAGAAATTGTATTTGTGTATTCAATTTTTCTTACTTGGAACTGCACTCCAAAATTTGGAAATATATTTGAGTAAAGCTGGTCCAGGAACCTCAGAGAAATCACATGCCGTCAAGAAATGTGTCATAGAATTTTCTCCAGTTTTCTGCATTAATGGCTTGCTAATACCAGCAGTTGATGTTGCTGAGGCAAATCCTGATTGCTTTTCTTCAACAACTAGTTTGATTCCCTCGTTAAGTATATGAGAACTTTCAGGTTTACCTAATACCTGATTAAAATTTTGTTCGGATATTGGATTTGGCTTCAAGTTTTCGCTATACTTTCGTTTCACAATATATTTTCTTCGAAGGTGGACTCTAAACACTGACATTAATTGCTGTAATCTATACATAGTTTTATTATTTTAAAATGAATTAGACGAATAGTATATAATTGACGTTTAAGAATTATTTCGATATTTAATTGCTGCCAAATGTTTTCAAATGTGACTTCTAAGTGACTTGATTTTGCAGCGATATTAATGGAAAATATCTGAAATAATTGTAACTATTAATTTTTTAACAATGCAATACAAGTAATTTAAGAAAAATAGGATAAAGTAGATTTATTTGGTAATAGTTACGCTTAAAAAGTAAATAATAGTAACAATAAAGTTAAAAATACACATATTTACACTTGAGATATGATCATCTCATTTTAGATGTCTAGTCCCATTTTAAATTTACTTTAGAAAACTTTTCCATCAAGCTCCTCTAGATTCCTTCGGGCATTTATCACATAATTTTGTGTCATTCCAAAGTTATAACCCAAGCCCTATGGGGAACGACAGTTACCCTCGCTGAAGATGGTATGCCGCGGCTAGGTCGAGATTCCATATGACGTCTAAGCGATCGGCTCAAGTTTTGAAGTGAAATTAGGTGACAGTTCTTATTGAAATAGCCGCCAGAGATTTGTTTCTAAATCTCGGATAAAAATGGTAGGATTTGGACAAAACAATAAAAATCACAAATAACAGTAACATGTCACTACTTTATTAAAAAAAAAATTATAACAATAACAACTGTTTGGCCAAGGTGGAGGATGATGCCAAGATATATGGAGGATGGGAGAAATATGAGAAAAATTCGTGGACGTGATCGCCACCCCATCTTACATTTACTGAAAGTCCTACGTTTTATTACATCTTGCATCAAAACAAAAGTAGAACCTTTGTGTCTTGGCTGTCACCTTTTAAGTCGTCTACTAAATTCAATTAGCACAATAGTGTCTAGGGTAAACTAAACAACATTAGTCTAACCTATAAATCGCCAACCCATGAATCCCCAGGTCCACATATTTATCTACTGCGCGGACAGGTTCGCTGGCCGCTTGGCCAGCGCACGTATATTTGTGCACATATAATTAAACGAAACAATGATTAATTAATTAGCTAACCTAAATGAGCTTTCTACAATGGGTACTTATAAAATTAACTGGCTCTCGGCCTAATATTTACAGTCTCAGTTACTTATTTTTGTTTTATTTACGACTCAATAAGTAGTCGCGGGCGCACTACGCTTGCTCACCCGCTTTTTCAACTTAACACTAATAAATGTGCACTGTCCCACAGATGAACGAGAGGAAGAAACGAAAGAACAATTTTACCAACTCATAGAGGAAGTGTATGACAATTCACCAAGAAACGATATCAAAA
>WYDF02110011.1:0-10414 GCA_009867245.2 Adranes taylori
CAAGGGGCAGATCACCGACAAGATGGGTAGACCAAACCAAAGATATTATCGGCCATGGAATCCAAGAAGCGTCCCTAACAGCCCAAGACAGACAAGGATGGAGAACCACCATAAAAGTCATTGAGACATGATATCACCATACTCTCACGAGAGTCAACGGACAAAAGAAGATAGAACGTTGTATTATGAGTCGAATAAAAAAGTCCCATGTTGCCAAATTTTATAGGAAGCGGTGTTGCCCAAACTTTGCGGTCGATTTTCTCAGAAACTTAATGAAGGATTTGATTAATTTTTGTCTCAAAGGTTTCTTTAAAACTTAAGCGAGTTTAAAAATGTCACACACTATAGCACCGGAGTAATTTGACCTTTAAAAAAAAGTGTATTACCCTAAACATCTCGGTTCCTATGAAAGATGGAAAAATGTAAGTTGGGGAACATACGTAAGTCTAAGGGAACGCAATTCTGCCAGTATGAGCAATTGACTATACTTGACCGATTTTGAGTAATAAAAAAAAAATTCAAAAACTTTTTAGTAACACCCTGAATATTTTTTACACTTTGGTAGCCCTTCTAATTCTATTTAAAATGGTATCACACATGATGGATCTAACTCTTATCGTTTTAATGATATGATTCTTAATAACTTAAAAGTTTGCAACTTGTCGCCATGGCAACCGATATTCAACAGTCATATTATATACGTGTAAGGCCTACATAATGCCCATAATTGCAGGAAAAATTATTTTACGTTGTATGAGACATATAAACTACTTTCGCAATTGAATAAATGTTGTTATCAGTGGCTGGTGCACATTATAATTTTGAGAGGAGTTCAAAATGATTATTTTATTAAGAAATTCAGTTTTAAAATCAGAAGTCTGAAATTTCGCTCGCATATAGTATGTTGTATTATGCGTCGATTGAAAGTAATGCTATCCCCGCAAGTGGTACAGAGCGCTATGTTGCCACATTTAAAATTTTAGAAAGTTTTTGATATATTTCAGGAACTATAAAAGATATGACACTTGCATAAACTTTATTATATAGGACACCAATAGCTCATCCAATTTTATTTGAAACATTTTTTCAAAAATTACAAACTAACATATATACATGCTGTTTTGTGTTTTTTAAACTTTGCGATCGATTTACTTGAAACCGGTTGAACAAATAAAACATGGGGAACAAGAGTAAGACCGAGGGATCTCAATTTATGCAAAACGAACACGAAAAATTAAGTCATAAATGGAAGCAGACCACGCCAAAACGGACAAATTTATAAGACGAACGCACGCCAGACTGCTAATTCAGAAATTCCGCTGAAAAGAAAGTCAAGACGGGTCGTAGGCCATGCCAAACCGGACAGCGCAGCTGTCCCCGGCCGTAGGCAATTACGAGGAAAATTTGAGTCAAGAGAGCGGCCGTAGGCCGTGGCAAAGGGGAGATTCATGAGTATGCGATTTATAGGTAAGACTAATATTGTTTAGTTTACCCTAAACATTATAGTGCTAATTGAATTTAATAGACGACTTAAAAGGTGACAGTCAAAACTAAAAGGTTCAACTTTTGTTTTATGCAAGATGTAACAAAACGTATGGCTTCCAGTATATGAAAGATGGGGTGGCGATCACGTCCACGAATTTCTTTTTTATTGTATCGTATATGATACATTAACATGGAAATTATTATTTCTGATCAAACTTAAATGTATTCCACATTTTTCATGTTGGTAATTTGTATCTCTGACTTACTTATATCACTATTGGAATGCTGAAAATACCATTAATTCTTATATCCTTTATCGAAAAGTGGACTGTGGGTCATTTTTTCTTCTTTGAGGATCCACAGATTTAGGTGAGGGTCTGCCATGTTTATCTTATTGGAAAGAGTGTTCTCTACATAAATAAAGTACTAGCTCTGCTAAACTCGGAGAAAGATAGAATATTTTCTCCTTCATGGATATCTCTATTGCTTCTTCTTTCCTCGTACATAAGCCAAACATTTGCAACAACGATATTTAGTATGTGGTACTACTCTTACTTCCAATTCTTCCTTTCTTCTTCCAGTCCCTTCTCCGTTGCGCACGTTTGCTATTAACATGGTAATTCTGGCTTTACTTATGGCTCCTCTGACCAATTCAAGATAATCCAAACCGTTGACGTAGGTTATGCATCCACGATCATGCCTCATATTATGTCCGAAGTATTCAAGCTTCCTTTTTTTAGGGTGAAAACCACGTCTTTACTTGTTTCCATTCTCTGCATTACTTCCACGTTAGTGATATGGCTAGTCCAGGATATCCAAAGAATGGGGCGATATATTTACAGTTCAAAGGATTCCAACTTTTTTAGAATAGTTTCTGTTGTTTGTGGTCCATCCATCAAGCCCATATAGCAAGACACAGAAGACATAACATTGGACCAGTCTTAATTTTAATCCTATTGAAATTTTGCTTGTGAACCACTTTTTCATACTAACACATTTCGTGCTGTTATTTCTGTTGACTGATCCTATTTCGAATTGACTATGGTTCTAAGATATATGTACGTGTCCACCTGTTCTATGTTTTGGTTGTTTATTGTTATTTTTATCGGAGGTTGCTGCGTTCAACTCATGAGCATGCGACTGTTTATTTTATTCCCATTTCGCCCCAAACTAGTTTTTTGACAACAGTTTCTAGAGTTTGATGTAAATAACTTCGGCGAAATATTGTATCTCTGTCTCACTCCTCTTGCCATTTTAAAATTACTCGTGCATTTTATGGAGTATGACACATGATGTTGCGTTTTTGTAGGCAAATGCGATTCCAATCCTTACACTTCTCAATTAGAATTCTTTACATCTGGAAATGATCGTTCGTACTATATACAGATCTAAATCCAATTTGTTCAACGGGTTGGTAGAAGTCTATAGGGCGGTAATTTTCGAGCTATGTCTTGTCTCCTTTTTTGTGCAACAGTTTGATGCACAAATGCCCATGATTTTGGTATTTTCAATTGTTCGGGACATTTATTGAACAACGCTGTTATTGCGTTTAACAAACTTTCACCACCTTCTTTAATGGCTATTATTGGCACACTATCCTCGCCAGAAGCTTTCTTGTTTTTCATATTGTTTAATAGAACGTTTGTTTCTCCTAGTTGTCCTGGCAACTGGCAACTAGTTGTCCTGGCGACGTTCATAATTACAAGTCCAGTTTGAGGCATATCATTTGGAGGTTTCGGCGAAACTGATGTATATAAATCTCGTAAAATTCTTTTGCGATATTTCATATCTTATTTCGATCAATTTGTATCTCTCCTGCCTTATCTCTGAAATTTGATGATTTGGTTTTTAGATTTGTTAATATCTTGATATTCAACTGTGCCTCTCTTACCATCTGTTAGCAATGAGTTTCAATATATCATCACTAATTTTGATTCTCTAACTTCAACTGATTTGTATTTTGTTTCTAGAAAACTTTTCATGGAATCGACAATTTTCATGTATCTATTCTTGCTAAGTGACCACTCAATATTTCTACATATTCAACACTACACGCTTAGTGATGTTCAGAATGACTGTTTTCTGGTCAGCTAAATCGTTTCAGATTTTATATTCAGCATGACTTTTGCTCCAACCATTCGGTGATCACTTCAGATATTGAGTGCTGTAAAATTCTGAACAATAGAGTCGCGGTTTTTGATTATATAAGCAATCTCATTTTTAGTAACACCATCTGCACTGGTCCAATCGTCTTTGAACCTGTCCAGGAAAGAATGAGTTCATGGCAAAAATGTTATGGTGTTACAAGAAATTTAGAAGATTGTCACCCCGTTCATTTCTTTGATCGCAGCTAAAATTTCCGATTGAACTTTCTGTGTCGTCTGATCGTTTAACTAACTTTGCATTGAAGTCTCCCAACACTAGCTGTCAATGTGCTTGATTCTCCTGCATCGTCTGGTTCTCCTGCATCGTCTGCATCGTCTGCATTCGATAAAAAATTAAAGTACCCTACGATAACGGTCACTATATGCTATTAACATTTCTTGCGCTCCAGCCGTCCATTGCATTTACGGGTGCTGTAATGGTACAGTGTTTTGGATACTGAAATCATTAGAGCGGAGTATGCCATATTTTCTTGTACATCATTCCATAAAAAAACCGTTTCAGAAGTAATGCAATATATACCCCATTCAAATACCTCACTGAAATTGTTGGTATTCTAACCTCACTTCACTTTCGCCACATTTTAAAACATTATTATGTCATATAAATATTTAAGTACCATGATCGGATAAATTAGTTTAATTTCCTACTGAAAGTTTGTATAATTTGTTGCAGAAAGTATCGTGATGTATCAGACAAGCATTTTATTTAATCTTCTTCAGGAGTTATATGTTTACTTTCCGCCGTCTAATCACAGATGGAATATTTTAATGATAAAATTGCTTAAATTTATGGTTATAAGCCTTTGTAAAATGCGATGGAAGACCCAAACAGAAGCTGTTCACCCTCTTAAAACGCAAATAGGGTAAATTTATGATACGACAGTAAATGTGAGTGCGTATAATTTAAAAGACAAAACTAGCACAAATTTTTCAGCTTAAGTTAAGACTAATTAGTTTGATTTTAATAATTTTTATTTAAATAAATTTGTTATTTAAAGGCGTTTGTTATTAGATAATTTTATATGAACAAAAAATTCTTTAAATTAACTATTTAGACTTAATTGGCACTTTAGCCATTTTAATAACTCAAGATGGTATTCATCCAAAAAATCTGTACTTTTCTAGGTGTCTCATAATATGTCCAAAAAAATAACAGATTTTTAACTTTGAGTTCCCATCTATGTTGTAATCCATCCATAACTTTATCCATCCAGCAGGTGGAACGTAAACTTCTTTTGCTAAGCGCATAATTAGAATGTCTATTTTTGGTGATGGGTCCTGTAAAAGTCTGCGTCTCCAAGTCAAGTGAGAGTATTTAGAGAACATACAACTTCAATATCTTTATCTTCAAGTGAAGATTGATATTATGCGTTCCGAGATTATATCTTTTTGTATCGATGAAACGAGTTTTGCAAAGTGACATAATTTCTGTACTACTGATCGTACTATTCAATGTTGGGACTGCCAAGATGAGTTCACATTTCACGAAGATCTATCGGTTCATAGACCTTCCTCAATAGTCTTTACTTGTTTCCATACATTTAGCCTTTTGATATTTCATAAAACATATTATGTACGAAATATATATAAGTATAGTTGGATGGATGTGTTTGAGTTTGGGGGAAAGGTGATAGAGAATGTGAGGAAGTTTAAGTATTTAAACTTCTTACCAAAAAAGCTAGGGGGGTCATAGAGAGAATGAGGATGGTTTGGGAGAGCAAATTTGGGGGTTCTGTAAGCATGCGATTAAAAATAATTGAAGCGTGTGTTAAGATTAGAATGATGTATGGGAAAAGTGTGGGCAGTTGAAGAAAATGGAAAAAGTGCAAGTTGGATGCTTGAAGAGGTTGCTGGGTATTGGATATGAATACAAGGAATGAGATAGTTATGCAGGAGATAGGAAATTATTAATGTTGGATAAATGGGGGAAGAAAAGAAGAATGGTAGAAGAAGGTTGCTGAAAGAAGTATTTATTGAAGGGATATTGAAAGAAAGAAGAGACGGGGGTGTGAATAAATGGATTGAAAGCAGAGAAAAGGTTAACAGGAGGATCGGATGGTCGACGAGGTATGTGGGGGGCCTGGATGTGGTGGGTGAAGTCATGGAATTGATTCGAGATATTGAGACGCAAGAAAGGTTTAGCAAAATTAATGAAAGTAGGTACAACTGCAGGTATAAATGGATTATGGATGAAGAGAGGATGGCTAGTTACTTAGCGTCAGAAATAAGTATGGGGGATAAAAGAAAGATTGCTAGGTTTAGATGTGGGTGTGAGGAAGGAGGGAATAACTACTGGATGAATGGTGAAGAAAGAATGTGTAGAATATGTAAAAAAGGAGGAAAATTGGAACCATTGGATGAAAGAATGTGAGGGGATTTAATGGAGTGAGGATGAAAAGAGTAAAGGTGAAAACTGGGAGGTTAGCCTGGGAAAGAAGGAGGGGAGGGGTATTGATATTAAACAGGATTATGGATGAAATAAAGAAAAGAAAGTAGAAGTTCAAGAGAAATAAGGGATTTCTTAAATAAGGGACTTAGGGAAATAAGAGGAAGTAGGATAAGGAAAGTTATGGAGAAAGAGCATGAAGATAGGGTTAACGGGGATTTGAAAGGAAAGGGAACAAAACGATAGGAACTGAAATTGGAGGGAGTGATGGGCCGTGGAATTGGTCGTCCCTGCTCCCTGGTAGTGATTTCTAATGGAATTTTTGTTACTTCTGGTTATAGATTTGTTAAATTATTAAGATGTTTTATGAATATAAATTAAGTGAAGTTAATATTATCATTATTATTATTATTTTAGTATAAGTTAAAATATGTAATTGTGTTGTAATTTAGATATTGTTTATTGATCTTCTTATTATTATTATATTAAGGATATACGAAGTACTGCCGTAACCTGAGAAATTTTCGTGTTGAAACAATTCAACTATTTCTATGCGTCTTGAACGAATATCTCTTATTATGATACTTTCCAGTGCACTGGAAAACTGGTTTAGCGATTATGATTCCTAAAACCAAGACACGTTTCGTCATATTGTCCAGTTACTCTCCTTAATGTGATAGGTAAAACTTTCGAATGGATAGTAACTACTCGAATACGAAACTCTACAGACGACTTTCAAATTTCAAACAGATGTCACTTGTGATTTAAACAATGCCCATTGCTCCTTAGCTGTATTTCTGGGCAGCACCCAGGCTTCCGACTCTGTTTCTGACCCTTTCTTATGTAGAGGAATCAAAAGTGAGTAGCACCGTGTATCTCCAGAGCAATACTGAAGCCCTCTTCATCCATTCCAAATCCCTCTCCACCCTCTTCATCCATTCCAAATCTGGCCATAAGCCTGTTTTCTAAATCTTGTGACAAATGTATGCAAGATTTTTTGCCCCCTTTCCTCAAAAGCCTGCAAGACCTCTGCTGATATTCTGTCGATTCCTACTGTTCTACATTCTCTTAATTGGTCAATTGCCACTTTCACCTTATCTAACAGTATATCCGGTTCAGTCTCATAATAGTCCAGGTCTCCAGAAATAACACTCGGGTCAGCATTCAGATTGCCATACTGATCTTTGCACATCGAAACAATTTGGTCTAGTTCTATATTCAAAGAATCTTGTTGATCTTTAATTGCTCAATCTCTGGGTTTAAACTCCTGAGTGAGAGAACGTATCGTCTTAAACAGGTCTTTGGAATTATTGATATCAGAGAAATTCTGAATTTAGAGACAAACATTTTTCATATATTTATTTTTGTCTCTACGAGTAGCAGCTTGTTTCATCCGATTTAACGATTGGCATAGTTTCAAATCTACACTGTTGTCAAGACTCCCGGATTTCATGTTCCTTTGTTCTCGAATGAGATCTATTGTTTTCGTTGATTTTAGAATTGTCTAACAATATTATAGTCTTCTTGAGTTGTTTCTTCTAAAGTTGTGATTAGAGACTGTTTCACAACCTGCCATATAGCTTCAGTACTTTTTGTTTGAAGTTCTTCGAGTTAAGGTTTTATTTTGCGAATAACGTTATTGTTAAATACTGTAACCTGGTTATCGGTGAGACTGGGCAAAGGATTTTCATCTCTGCTTAAGCAAGATATAATCAACTTGAATCTTCGTGTGTCCATCAGGTGTATAATCTACGTTTGTGATTCTCATACATCGGGTTGGTAATTGCGAGCATATTTTCATTGCAGAATTGTATGAGGCGTTCGCCTCTATCGTTCTATTCTCCTGTCCCAAACTTCCCCACTACTTGGCGAATGTCGTTGGCAGTGGAACCGATTTAAATTACCCATTAACGTTCAGATTTCTTTGCTGGGTATTTTATTTATTGACATTTCGACAGTTCGATCAAATTCCTCGATTTCTTCGTCAATAGCATCATGATTGGGAGCAATAGCAGCATATAGTGCCAAGATGTTTCGGGCAGAGGGCTTCGTATTAAGCTTCAAAGAGATGGCTTCGTTCGTTAATCGGTTCATAACCCAGCACAAAGTTATTGATTTTGTTTGATACCATTATACCGACACCATAGCTCTTCTTATCTTCTCCACCTGAATAATACATTGTGTTTTCCAAGAATTTGAAATGTCCATTATTCTGCCAATGGGTTTCTGAAATACGCGCCAGATCAATCTTGGCGCGACTTAATTCTTCCTGGATAATTTGATTGAGTCCGCGCACGTTCCACGTGGCAAGGCGCATTAGGTTTTTCCTGGTCGTATATATCACATGGGAAGCCCAGTTGTCCACTGTCTCATGCCCAGTCACATATTTCACACTGCCTACTCTGGACGTAAAGTAGCGCCAGGTGTTAACCGAATTGCCTGGCGGTATTTCTACTTTAGAGAACATTTCCATGTAGTTTACGAGGGCTGATGTAAATCCTTTAATCAGGTGGTTTCCCGTTTCCTTCCTGATCCTACGCCGTTGATTGCTAAAATAGTTCTTCCGCCTTTAGCAATGATTTCTCATTTGAAGGGCAAGAGCGTGCCGTAATCAAGCGAACGGATTTGGTTGCTTATTCCAGCAACCCCTCGATTTCCCTCACGTTAGCCGCCTATGTGGCGTTGCACATCCTCTACCACGTAGATGTGTGCATGGGGAGTTTTCTTTCATCGAGTCTATAAGTAAGCTCTGCAGTACTTTAGAACTACGAGAAATACGAGTGCCTCTGGCCGAGCAAAAGATTTACGGAAGAAAGTTGTGGGCAGGGGTTAAAATTCGTGGCTCATGGACCTCATACATGGCATGGAGGATTCTTAACCAAAGTCTTCAGGACAGTAATATCATATACAATTGGTTCGCTCACCTCCGGCAGGAGACGCAGACATAAGAACTACATTATAACAGACGACTAGTAGACTTATTTCCATGCAACTATCTTTAATAGAACGTTACGTTGCCACGTTTCAAAAAAAGAAATGTTCTGCTACATCGCAAAAACTATTACATCTAAAACAAATTTTATTGTATAGCATGCTAGGGGCTCTTTTGATCTTTTTTCAAATACTTTTTTTTTTAATTAAAATACAGCGTTATAGCTAGTGTACTTCTTTATACAAACTTTGAACCCATTTTCATAAAAACAGTTATACAACTTTTTTCCAATTGTTTTGTATTGATAAAGCCAGGTTGTTTAAGAAACGAACGACTATAGACTGCCCATCCAGGAGAGCAACTAATGAATTAGAGGATCGCGGTCTATGCGTAATTAGATTTTGAAAAAAAGATATATTCTTTCAATCCAAGTTTCTGTGAAAGTTAGAAAGTAGTACTAGGAAATATATATAACACTAGGAGACCTCCATGTTGTCAAGTGATTAATTAGATATATTGAACCGAGTTTGAGCAACAAAAAAATTGTAGAAACGTTTTAGTAACAACCTATATATTTTTTACATTTTAAAAACTCTCTGCATTCTCTTTAAAATGATACCAAGATGAGGGGAGTATCTTTCCAAAAGCTAGCCTTTAAGCTTAGCCTACTCTGTAGCTCTGTAGTCTATATAAAGCGTACCATGTGTGTAATAAAATATTTCAAAACAAGTAATTATTTAGTAACACAACATAGGGCAGTGTTAAACGTATATAGTGTATAGTAAAACTTCCAGTATATTAAAGAGGGTATGAAACCGTCCACGCCATTTTTCTTTATATTGATGCCCAGCTTATAGACCACCTTCCACTACACGTTCTGGGATATGTTGAAACGTCTCATTGCTGTCAGCTGGGACCTGAATTTCGTTGGCACCTCGTATTATGTTATTTATTAGAATGTGGTTTAACCTAGCTGCTTAGGAGTTGCACTGGAGGCCTTTAGAAAATACTCTTTCTCTACTTAAATTAAAAACAGGCGGTCAAAGGATTCTCATTGCTGTCAGCTGGGACCTGAATTTCGTTGGCGCCTCGTATATTATTTATTAGAATGTGGTTTAACCTAGCTGCTTAGGAGTTGCCCTGGAGGCCTTTAGAAAATACTCTTTCTCTACTTAGATTAAAAACAGGCAGTCAAAGGATAGAACTTTATCTCACTTCACATTGAATGCAGATACCATCAGTATGTTTGCTACATGGAACAATAAATTTCAATTACCTGTATGACGACATACGTTTATAGCTTAACCTATTCAAGTAGATACCACGTTATTGAATTATAATTTAATAGGAACTTGTTAAGATCAAATTGAATAATTAGTAAGTTCAATAAATTGTAACTAATCCATAGAAATGTTTTCTCTCTCTTCTAGTATTTGTTCACTGTTG
>WYDF02110022.1:0-10414 GCA_009867245.2 Adranes taylori
GATGTAATGATGTAATGATGTAATGATGTAATGATGTAATGATGTAATGATGTAATGATGTAATGATGTAATGATGTAATGATGAAATGATGTAATGATGTAATGATGTAATGATGTAATGATGTAATGATGTAATGATGTAATGATGTAATGATGTAATGATGTAATAATGTAATGATGTTATGATTTAGTATTATTGTCAAGGGAGCGGATATTTTGTCTCGTGTCTTTTGAACTGTACTGATACTTAAGTAAACAAACATAAAAATTATAACAAACAACAAAATGATAAACTAGGAGGCAGAGTATCTGGCATAGATAAAGAAGGAGGAAGAGAAGAAGGATTAGATGAACAAGCTGTCAAGGAGGTCAGTTAACTAATCCTGATTAGCTGTTTCAGATAATCTAGGAGTTGACTTATTAAAAGATAAAATCAAGCGTTGTATTACAAAAACAGACCATTTGTTTCAGTTTATAGACTAAGACCAATGGTGCTAACAGCCAGTTGACGTTTGATTGGTTCTATATTAGTCAGCCACATGGCGAGACACGTCTGAGAACCTGGATGGCATACTCAACTAAAAACCAAAGTTTGTACTGTTTCTGTTGTAGGCTCTTTGGCACAGATATAAATGTGAGTAATACATCTAAATTTATAATTGGTTTTTTAGCTTGATGGTTTATAAATACTCCGACAGTTCACAACCATGAAACCTCAAAACAAAACTTTAAACGAAATTATTAAAGACTCTATAAAGAGTTTGATATAATTTTTGGGTATACATATTATTCATTGTAAATTGATTAAAAATCCTTTTTAGTTGGAACATATGAAATAGTTTTTCTGTACTGCATTTGCAAATTACATTGCTTACAAAATTTTCCGATAGGTATGTCGTTACATATACGTATACGCATATATGTAACTTCGTGTCAGATATCTCTGATATTCACATTGCAATATTTTTTTAATTCACAGTACTGGAAGAGATAACCTTCCAGTACAGCATATCAAAAACTTGAGATGGCGACCTTTGGGTATTTTAAGTAAAGAGGTGTCAAGTTAAGCAGAGAGTAAAAATTTAACAGCTGAACGAATGTTTCACGTCTGATATCTTTGAAGTTCACATTTCGATATTTTTTGAAATCGCAGTACGCGAAGAAGAAACTTTCTGTACAGCATATCAAAAACTTGAGATGGCGACCTTGCGCTATTTTACATAAAGTGGTCTTAAGTTAAGCAGAGAGTAAAAAGTTGTGTGCTTCCAGTATCTCCAAGGTATTTTCAGTGACCCCTCACCCTTTCTTTGTCTGGCTGAGCTTATCATCCCCCACACTGTAGCGCACCTTATGGTTCGCTGAGGCTCCCAAACTGGAAGCGCAACTTCCAAATGCGCTAAGTGCGTAGAGCTACAATTACCCCAAAACACACATTTCAATCGAAGTGCACACACCAAAAAGACCATTAAGTAAAACAGTAAACATTTCAAAAAATACAAAATACATGGCAGTGATGAATCATAGATTTATGTTTCCTGTCTTGAAATATGCCTTGAACAAATTATAATTAACATTTCAATGTTACTGCGTGGATAAAGAAACAATAATTAGTGCTTATCAACAATAGGCAGGAAGTGACTCAGCAAATCCTTATCTATTTCCTGTCATTGTACAAATGTTTCAAACTTTCTTTCGTGGAAATCCAATATCTTATCAGCCATGGACAGGGTATGTAATCTGATATATGATTTACATTTATTGCAAAATAAAATTAACCCAATTGCTGTAATAAACATTTGTATGGGGATTACAAAACTCTTATATTTAACATTATATTTAACAAACATAACTTACAAATTCCATTTGATTGTTACTTTCTGCATTATTCAGTATTAGAGTGCATTCAAGGTAAAATCATCAACGTTTCGATGTACGTCCATCATCAGAGCAAGTGTTATTAGTCTTTTACAAAATCTTAACTAAAACCATAACCCAATTTTGCCATATATTTCACACATTCAAACATAATTAATAAATACAGACGTTTCGACATTTGATATCTGCATTTTCAATGCAATTTTACATTAACGTTTCGGAATAATAACATTATTTTGAGTAGTTTGAATGAATAACATCGACGGTTCGACATAACTGTTACACGACTTTTAATTCAATTTTATATGAACGTTTTAATATTAACATTGTCAATGCAATTTTAATAATATGAACCTGTAAAATACAGTATTATAATGAGACATAGCAGAGAGGGAGAGAGGGAAATAGATTCAATTAATATGAAAACAGATTATGTAATAATTCAAATAGATTTAAGATGATAGGGAAACAGGTAGCCTTATAGTTAGGAAATCAGCTCAGGTGGAATGAAAACAGGTAACAGTTGATAGGAAACAGCTTCAGCTACTATTTAGCAAACTTTAAGAACAGCTCTAATAGCCAAGAAAGTAATTTATCAAATTATCCAGGCAGCTGCTGAAACAGAAAAAAAGAAATGAGGAGATTTTTTAGAAGACTCCTAGACGTCACTAGGTTTTTGCATAAACAAAATCTACTATTCCGTTGCCACAAAGAGCATATCTAGACTAAAATATTATCCTATACTAAGATAGCACTTATCAAGCTAGACCAAAGGACTCAATTCAGTCAGTCACAGTCAGATAAGATGTTATCAAGCTATTTGCCACCCACCACACAAAATAATGAGTTTATCTTACTTCTGGGTAGAATTGTTGATGAAATGATTTTGACTGATATTAAAAATACAAAGTATTAAAAATACAAAGTATTTTAATATTATCTTTCATTCCCCGCCCCACATCTCTCACATAGATGGACAAAAAAGTTGAAATAAAACAGTCAATTGTAGTTCTTTTTTCAACTAACTAGAAAGAAAGCTTTTGACATAACTGTAGATAAGTTGGAGGTTATTGAACGTATGGTGTAGATATTATAATGTCTTGAGCACAAGGATACGAATATGCTTGTACAATGGCTGGAGTGCATTCAGGAGTTCAAGACAGGATATTTGAACTTCATCCTAAAGCATTGTTAATACCCTGTACAAGCCATTCTCTCAATCTGTGTGGAGTACACTCTTTGGCAAAAGTTTCATAATGTGTTACTTTTTTGGGACTATAGAAAGTTTGTGTCTGTTTTTCTCAGCTTCCACTCACAAATGGACGATACTTTTGACAAATGTTGAAGTAAAATTTAAGCAACTTTCAAAAAGAAGATGGAGTACATACTACCAAGCTTTTAAGACTGGAATGGAATGCTTTAAGAAAATTGTCGATGCCATTGAAGAACTGTGCAGTGCTTCGGCAACGATTGAAACGACAGAAGCAAGTCAAACTCTATTGCTTGCAATGTGTAATTTCCCGTTCATTCCTATATTAAAATGAAGAACTGGCAGGAGGAAGAAATTTATGCCCGGAGAGAAGGTTGCAGACTTTGAACTAAGAATTGAAAAGGTCAATGTTAGAATGTATTGTTAGGTTTCAACAAGAAATCAATACATGTTTCAGAGATATGGAATATAAATCAAATTGGTTTGTAGTCTTAGAGGCCAGCAATCTGATCGAAACTTTGGAAACTAAAATTCCCAATTTTGTACAAAATTTGGTTGAAAATTACTATGAGCTTACTGCAGATAGGAATCTTAGAGAAATTCTACGCCTAAGAAGATTTCTAAAAACCTCCAAACTTCCAAAAGGAAAGTTTCTTGGTTGGACTTCCTTAAGATTCTTAGAGCTTGTGGTTAAATTTGAACTTTCCGATTCTGTTCCCACTCACACTTTAGCATTACATTTTTTTAACCATAACCATTTTATCCATTCAAAATAGTGTAGCTAAAGGTATCAATTTTGATGACGCAATTTCAAAATTTGCAAAACTAAAAGTTAGATAGGAAAGTACAGTTTGCTGGATTAGAGCCTAAAGAATGAAACTTGTACACAATTGAGTTTTCCATTAAATTTAATTATAATAATACGAAAATTATGCACTAGATTTTATTACTATGAAAAAAGATTTCTTACATTCTACATTAAACTGACTTACTTCTACTAATGACATGCATATTCTATAACACAACTGGTGACGTGGTGGTGCCACGCGGACCTCAACACTGTTATATGCCATATTTCATGAAATTGCTGAAGTTGAGTTAGAAACGTTGTTTATACATTATATTTAAATAAGCTAGAGTAAATATATTACTGATATGTCACCAAAAAAAAAAAAAAAGAAGTCTGCCAGTTAAATGAAGTAGAAGTAAAAATGTGTTACATTAATAAATTTTTTTTTGGCACCCGCTGATCTCCCATTCTCTGGATGTGGCCGAGCCAACGTAGTCTTCTTGCTTTGATGCCTGACATGATCGATGGAGCATTATAGAGGTCTTTTAGTTCTTTATTGGTTCTTATTCGCCATTCATTGTTCTCGTGTACAGCACCAAAAATCTTGCAAAGGACTTTTTCCTGACAGTCCAGGTTTTTGAGCCCTATAAGACCACTGGCTTGATCATGGTTTTATACACCCAAAGTTTAAATGTTTTAGAGACAAGGGATGACTTAACTTGCTTCTGGAAGCTAAAGAAGCACCTGTTCCTGTTCACTACGCTTGCTTTGATTTCATCAGGTACTTCGTTGTCGTGTGCTAGGATGCCTCCCAAATATTTGAATGAATTGACCCTTTGGTAACCTATTTAATTTGTCAGTGTTCCGCCATCTGATTGAGTTCCTGGTGTTTATCATATATTTTCTCTTCTCCTTGTTGACGTGTAGTCCCATTTTCTTGGCTTCGTTCTCGAAGGTTTGTACGTTCTCGTTTAGATATCTGGTGTGTGTGGCTAACATAGCAATGTCCTTAGCGAAGACGAAAGTCTGGGATGTTCTATCATATATTGTGTGTCCTGGGTTTGTTGCTAATTCCCTCATGATGGATTCCAAAGCGATGTTGAACAGGGTGGTACAAGATAACGAATCCCCTTGTTTGAGACCATTATTATGTAAAATTGCTCGAGCAATTATATCAAATTGCTCGAAAAGTTTCCCGTATACTTTGACTCTACTCTTCGTATGGAGCAACGTTATTCGTACGAGCTGTCTCAGTTTCAATGGTATACCAAGTTCCTGCATCGCGTGGTAGACCTGCTGGCGGGACACACTGTCGTAGACGGCTTTAAAATCGGCATACAGCTGGTGGAGCTTTACGTTGTATTCATAACACTTCTCCAGAATCTGCCTTAGAATATACATCTGGTCTGTCGTCGGCCTTCCAGATCTAAACCCACTTTGATATTCGCCGAAAGAAGCTACTGCGTAAGCCTTTAATGTCTCGTAGTTTCCTCAACACGTCTTATGGCCTTTTTATCTAGAGATACAATAACTAACATATTCCATTCCTCTGGCATTTCCAAATGTTTTTAATAAGATTGTGCATTTCATCGGTGAGTTTCGCTCCTCCATACTTGAACCCTTCCTGTCAGGAGTAGGTCTTCTCCTGCGACGCGATGATTGTTCATTTTCTTTATGGTCTCTTCTACCTCGTTCTGAATAGGCTCTGACCCGTTCCTGTGTGTGACGTCATCTCAAAAGATTGATTGTCTTGGATGTTTGTATTAACATTCAGTAATTCAGTAGCTCACTACAATAGTCTCCATCTGTCCAGGACACTATGTAGATTCCCAATTAGGTTACCCCCAGTGTCGCGTCACATAGATCCATATCCATATTTGATGTGTGGTTACCACCCTTTTTTCACGTTCTTAAGCCCATTATGAAGTTTCCTCACATCTCCTTGGTCGTGGCAGTCACTTTGTTCTTTAAGCCTCCCTTTCTCAAACTCCCGCTTTCTGTATCTGCACAAGGCTCTTCTTTTGCTGTTGTAATCTAGTCTGGTTGCTCTTGTGTCTCTCTGCAACATTTTCCTCATAGCCTCATTTAGTTCGCTCATGCTCTCTCACAGTGGTCATCGAACCATCCGTTCCTCCTAGTGTTGTTATTATACCCTAGCGCATTGTCTGTGATCTTTAGTAATGCAGTCCTAAGGCCATGCCAATGTTCTTTAGGATCTTCCTACTCAGGAGCGAGGTTGTTCTGGATTTCTTCCATCTTTTGCTGAAATCATAAGCGCAGATCTTGGATCTTTAATAATTCCTTCGAGTTTAAAGTGCTTGGTGTTTTCCATTTTGTAGTTTCTTGCCATATTGATCTTTTGTCTATACTTGATCAAGACAATGTAGTAATCAACATCCGCGTCAGGCCCTCTACATGCCCTAATGTCCAATAAATCCGTGGCAAGTCTTCTCTGGATCAACACATGATCTATTTGATTGGCTGTTACTCCGTCTGGTGATTTCTATTTTGCCTTATGGATATTGTTGTGTTGAAAATGAGTGCTGCTAATTGACATATCTTTCCCAATAGCAAAGTCAACAAGTTTGACTTGGATCCCAACACGTGGTCTGAAGACTTCTTCACGACCACCTTGGCATTCATATCAGCTAGAATTAATTTGACGCCGTTCTCTAGCGTGTACCCATATGCACGTCCTAGTTGGGTATAAAAGTTCCCTTTTTCGTCATCTTCAGAATCTTCGGTAGATGCATGAGCGCAAATGACAGTGATATTAAACAATTTCATTTTGAGTCTACGCGTGCACAATTATCCGTTGATAGGATTAAAATTCAGTACTACCGCTTTGTTCTTCTTCTGGACCACAAATCCGGTTCCGAGACGACCTGTGCCGCTGAAGATGCAGAAGATAGAGTAATCTTTACTATCGGAGATCTTGTTCTCTCCCCAGGGTACTTCTTGTAGAGCTGCGATGTTAATATAATGCTCTTTTAGTTGGTTCAACAGATTCCGAGACGCTTCCGCTCAATTCAAGCTGAGGACGTTCCATATCGTAATTCTTAGATTATTAGTCCGTTATCGCAGACTGGTCGTCTTCCTAAAATTTGCCCGTTTACTCTATATGTAGGCATTTTCGTAGCAATTTAGTTTTCCACAGTCAGGTATTTTTCCAGCAACTCCACACTGGAGTTATAAAAACATGGTCAAGACTAAATAGATCAATCTTTGCAAAAACGGGATGAAGTTCATGAATCTTTAATTTTATAAATAAATTTACGTACCTCAAATTTAAGTACCATCTTTTTAATTATGGTTTCTTAAATGCATCTAAGTAAAAACATTTTTATAAAAATAAACATTAATGTAGTATTTTATTAGGCAATAGTTATTTCTTATTATTTATGTCAGTTCCGTTCCAGATTCAAATATAGTTAAGGAAAGTATATCTCCAAAAACAAAAAATTGTAGAAAGACAACAGTGACAAAAAAATGCTAAATAATTAACACCTACTGATTAAAAAAGAATCATTTGCCGGTTGCATAAGTCCCTGGTGTGAATGTAAATCGATGCGCTAACGGCTCGGATGCTAATAAAAATTCTGAACTACTCATTTTTCTCATCGGCAATACAGTCGATGATATATTCGATCCGCGGAAATAATCCCAACCAGATACACTACAGCTCGCGTAATCCGCGCCGGATTCCATGATGGATCTGAATGTTGATGATAATGAAAATGTTTATGTTGATCCATATTTGATGTTGCTGAATTCATGTCGACCATTGTAGAATTTGTATCAAAACTCTGCTACAGTGAACATACTGATAAGATTACAATCTAATCTGGTTGTTATTTGTTTCGTTGTTATAAGTTCAATGTCGTAGTTAGCGAGCAGCTGGACCCCTTCTCTCTAAATTTGCTTGAAAACTATGTACTTAGGCTGAATCATGTTTATTGTCAATAGATAACACAGACCAAGAGTTGTTTTAGGGCCGATATATGTGAAGCTGATTTCATAAGAATTTGATGCCCTGAATTTGAATATGGCATTAGTTTTTGCCTAAGTGCTCAAATTTCTAAGATATTTCTAACATAACACTTCGGAAGCTTCTTTTCCGTGACATTCTTGAACATATTTTGGAACAGTCCCTTTTTGGAACAGAATGTATTTTGGAACAGGAACAGTAATCTGTCATCATGTGCGTATCCCATTTTCCTTGGTAGCGGTTCCCTATAGCTTTAATATCCTGATGAAGTCTTTCACCTTGCTCCTTCATGGTGTCTCCTAAATTTTTAGGAAATCGGTCGTGTAAATAATGCACATTAATACTCATGTTACGCTCAATGGGTTTGGAACTATCATCCATCTCGTTTACCAGATCAACATAGTTTTCAGCTTTGCGTTTGTCCAGAAATTTTCCGACAACTGCAACGAATGAAGTCCAGGCTTTTTCTTTCATTCATCGAATTTACAAATGCATCCTTACTAAGTTGTAATATTTCTGCTTTAATTTTTTCTGTACCCAACTGAGGCAATTTTTCCCCTACGCGAACTGTTCCTATCAAAAGCTTTTAGAAACTGTTTCATAAGTCCCAGCTTAATATGCAATAGAGTCCACGTTAACGTCCATGTTTGCTCTCTTCGACCACTCTTTTCTAACCACTCTGCTTTGCCAGAAGCACAAAAAGGAAGGATATTTGGTGTAGCTATTTTGATATGCAAGGAGAAAGTTTACCATTTTTAGGTCCACACAACTCACTGATTGATGTTCATGAAACTTGATCTTCTCGAAAACCAAAGTAGTAGTGTTATACTCTTCTTTCATTTTCGTTGAGTAAGCAATTGCTATTGAACCATTGTATTGTTTCCATTGTGTAAAAGGACACATTTCAAACTTCGCTTTGAGCTATCAGTAAATATGCATCAATCATCTAGAAAATATTCAGGAAGACTAATTTTATCCAAGAGTCCTCCAATTTTCTGACAAAATACAAAATGGTTTTTTTGAGAGAAGAAGGATAGCAAGGTTCTTTTGACAAGTTGAGGTCACTTAACTCATTCTGGTTTAGACATTGAGGAGTTGATGACAGCCCCTTATATTCATTGTCATCTTCATTTGTATCAGAAGGGTGATCAGAGGGACAACACTCGTCCTCGCAAAGCTCTGATAGCTGGTGAAACGTTGGATCAAAACTCCTCAGAGTAAGGGACCGGGCATCTTGCAGAGACTAAATCAGGATAAGTCCACTTGCTACGGTTGTTTCGATTGATTCCAGTACTATTTACAAGGCAGTCATTTCTTGTGATATTTGGTTTCTCTCCAAACCATCGCTTCGACGAATTTAAGACTTCTGCTCCCGATAGTCCAGTGTCGTAAATGTTCTGTACATGTCTTACAGACCCGCTGATGCGGTGTCCAGGTTTTATCTTGATCATCAAGCCTAACACAAAAGTATCCAAGATAAGCTCTCTTTACAAAGTTACTAACAGTTTTTCTGTTTTCCTTTAAAGTGTATTCTTCGCAAATGCACATCACAGAACACATCAGGATGATTTACATAACTTCTTCTACTAGAATTCATTTAATTTGTAATCAACAATACAAATACAACATTCTCCAACACAGTTCGATCTACCCTGCACGACAAGAACCCATAAACTAATCTCAACTCTAGTTGAAGCGTTGAAGGTCACATAAATTACCTAAATCTCACATAAGTTAGTTACTTCATCTGGTGGATAATAGGGCAAATATACAGGAAACAATTCTTATATATGTGAATTAGAACTGCACAAAATGGAGTTAAAACTGTAAATTTCATGCAGAACTGCATGTTAAAAAACCACTGAGCAGATAGACAAAAACTGATCCTCAAAATCAGTTCATCGGAAACACCAAAAATCGTAGGCACCAAAAAAATTGTATCTTGTTGGCCTGTAATTCTTCAGCCAATTCAGAACATTTTTGAAAATCATGTGTTTGACTCTGTTATGTTAATTGTCAATAACCAATTCTTCTCAATATGTTCATATGTTCAATTCTTGTCATGATTGTCAATATGTTTATTGTTTTTAGCCAATTCAGAACCCTAATGCCTGAATCCTAATTATTTTCTCCTCTAGTTTTAGGTCGCCTTCTCCGGATGAACGTAAGATAATAGTTATCTGTCTTCTGCAAACATAAAAGCTTTACAACTTAGGGTTTCTGGTTCGGTTATAACTGAAACCGAAAATCACGGTTTTCTATGCTAAAACCGAAACCGAATAACCCCAATAATAACCGACATGTTTACGGATAAAAATTATACGGCACTAGGAGTAGAAAAATGTTTAAGCCAGTACCAAAAAATAATAATAGTGGACTATATTTTATAAAATTTTCTATATTCAAATCCATAGCAATAAATATAACTATATCAAGCTATATATTGTCTGGTTTACGTGAATTGACCATCGACTTATGAGGAAGAGGGTGAAACTATGAAGAGAAATTTAGAAAGATTTATTTTAACTCAGTGGCGTTTGGTTACCAATAT
>WYDF02110033.1:0-10414 GCA_009867245.2 Adranes taylori
GAAAATACAGAAAATAATCACAGAGTTTCTTGCACATCTGTTTCATCGACATCATAAGGACTCACGTGGCGATCATGTATGACCACCTTACTTTCTCAGTTGAAAAAGCTGCATGATGTCAAGGTTGCGATAGGTGATAACTTAGTTCCCATATCAACTTAGAAGTTTTAAAAGTTTACGAGGAAAACAATGTAAGGTTTGTGTGTCTACCAGCAAACTCTACGCACCTCACCCAACCGTTGGATGTGACCTACTACGGCCCCATGAAAAGAGAATGGCGTAAGATATTGACTTTGTGGAAGGAAAAAAAAGATGTCAATGACAAGCTTGCGCAAGGATCAATTTCCTAAATTGCTAAAACAGCTGGTTGATTGTTTGTATGTACAGGAGAAGAAAAACATGATATCTGGATTAGACAAAACAGGTATCATACTTAAACAGCCCTTTGAAAAGACTGATAGGAGAAACTAGTTCTTATAGAAATCTAGTTCTTATAGTCTTCATGATAACAGTGCTTCTGATGATGGCTCGCACTTTTCTGTAACCGAATCTGAAGATTTCGATGAAGACGTTGGTACCATTGAACCCATCAGAGAAAGTCTACCGATACCGGGCTCAGTATTTCTAAAACGTAACGTAGAAGAAGGTGACTTTGTCGTTGTAATGTATGAAGGAAAGCACTATCCAGGTTTGGTAACAAAACTGCCCAATGGAGAATAGTTAGGCCCTACAGTAGATTGTATGAACTAAATCAAAAATTCCTGGAAGTGGCCCAACAAAAAGGATGTTCTTGTTTAGGAGTGGGCTGACTTCACGAGAAAAATTTAACGAGAACACTTTAATGTTCCTGAGATGGCTGATTACGAGTTAGAATAAAAAGTTTAGCAAAGTCATAGGAACAAAAATATACCTTTCCTCATGTTTTTCATATCTACAAATTTGTTTTTATGTTTAAATATGTAAATAAAAATTGTTTTTGCTAATTTGCAGTCTCATTTAATTAGCAGATTCTCGGGCAAGGGATTACAATAGTTCAATTTGTGAATTGTATTCAATTTCCATAAAAATAAGTCAGTGATTCAAAGAAGCCCCGAGCAGGGGTTACTTTATTCCAAAATTTTACAAATAGTAAAAAAAATTAAAAAAGGAGAAATTTGTTTTAAAACCAGTACGTTTTACTTCCTTATACTTTATTAATTGGTTAAAACTCAATTTGGACGTTGAAAGTCCATTTATTATATTTTTTATTAACTTGGCTCAAAGTAGCCCCAGTGACGGTACTCTTTTTGAACGTGTTCGATGTACAAGCGTCTCAACAGGATATTCACACTTCTTAATTAGGTATTCGAACTTTTACTTATAAGTAATTAATAATGTTTGTCGTAGAAGAATAAATAATAAAACACCTGACGAGTAAAATCGTTTTCCTCGAAAACAATATGCATTTGCATAATGACATTACAAGCATGTAATTAGGCGTTTTATATTTGCATATTTGCCTTTTTGTTGTTTCTACAAATGGCCGAATCAAACAAGCATTTTATTTTCATTTAATGATGTTAAAATGTATAGTGAATTATCTCTCGTAAGACCTGCAAGGATGTGCAGACATTAGGTCTGCATTGCCAGACGAGGTCTGCAAATTCACATTATAAAGAAAGTTTATAAGTAATGACAAAAGAAAGCAGACGCAAAACGAGGATGGAGAGGTTCTTCGTCTTCTTCATCTTCCTGCTGGGATTGGCAATTAAATTAGCTCTTTTGGCTTCAAAACGTGCACCCTGGAAGATCTCTGTAGATGTTCATCCGAGCCATCTCCTCAGTCCTTCAGCCATGAATTCTGGCGGCGTCCTATTAATCTTTTGCTCTGGTCTTTTCCTTCGAAGATCAGTCAGAGGATCTCATACTTTTCACCACGTTTCCTTTCCTTGACAGTTCTTATCGCACCTAAATATTTGTCCATTATACTGGAGGCTTCTATGCTTGTCTGTCTTGCCATACATGAGATGCGTAAAATCCTTCGGTGTAGGTACATCTCGAAGGCGTCTATACCAAAGCCATCTCTTGATTGAATGTTCAGCTTTCGCATCTATAGAGTAGGACAGAAAAAATCTAACAGCGCAATAGTCGCACATGGAGCTGAAGAGTTAGGTTGCGTGTGGTGAAAAGGTATTTCATGCCGGTGAGTGTGTTGGTATCTACTGTGAGTCTATTATATTCTAGCGTTGATCTCAATTTTCGGATTACTTTGTCCACTCACGACAGCTTCCAGGTATCGAAATGTATGTACTTGTTCGACGGATCTAGCATTTATATATAAAACAGTTGGTCTTGGTTGCTTGGAGAAAACCACGAGCTTTCTTGACGTTCACGGAAAGGCCGAAACGCTGGTGTACTGGAGTTTGTTGATTCTTTTACCGTTCATCTTGATCCCTATATTGATGCCTTCAAATGCTTCTCTGAATATAGTTTTACATTAAAGGTTCAATAAAAGGAGAGATGGAACGCAAACTTGTCGTGCACCCTTCTCTATTGCCATTTTTTTAGATGTTGCAGTGTCCACTCTAACTTGTGTGGTTTGGTACCAGTAGAGGTCGGTAATAATGCGCTGGTTGCCAGTGTCTATACTTAAGGAGTGAGGCTCATAGAATTTCTGTCATCTTCTGGTGCGACACGCAGTCAAACGCTTTTCGATAGTCAACGGGACAGGCCTATACCTCAATATGCATATCTCTGCACCTCTGGGTGAGGTCATTAATGGAAAAGAGTTCCTCGAGAGTTCCCAACTATTTTTTAAAACCGAACTGAGTTAGATCGATTTGCTGCTTGCACTTCTTATATATTCGAGTGTGTATGATCCACAGGAAAGTTTTCAGAACGTGAGACATTAGGCTTATCAGCCAATAGTCATCACAATGTGTTGCTTTGTATTTCTCCGGCAGAGTAACAAAGACGGAGTTGAAGGTATTTTGGCTACTCTATAAATTGTATTATCCACCACTTCACACCTGAGACGAAGAAACAAGCAAAACAATGGTCTGAAAGAGGAGAATCGGCTACAAAGATGGCGGAGACAGTTCCATTTGCAGGCAAGGTTAGTTTTTAGGCGTCAGTATCTTCAGATAGGAAAAACAATCAATGCCGAGAATTATACGAGCTTATTGCAGCGTTTGCTTAATGAAGTCAAGATAGTACGACCACATTTGGCGAAAGAGAACGTTTTGTTTCATGAAATGCATCAGTTCATACATCACGATGGCCAAAATCAATGAGTTAGGTTTCGAATTACTTTTTTTGCACGCCTTATTTGCCAGATTTAGCCCCCCCCCCCCTCTGATAATAATATGCTTTCAGAGTTGAAAAATGGCTCAATGGTAAAAGATTTGCCAACAATGAAGAGGTGGAGTTTGCGGTTGATGGCTATTTTGAGGAGCTTAACTATTATGACTAAATAGGGTATCGAAGCTATTGAACATTGCTGAGAAAAGTGTATCGAGCTAAAAGGAGCTAAAATGTAGAGAAATAAATACATGTTTTCCTAAATTTGTCGTGTTTTCTTTGTTAGGTCGAGTACTTTTAGGACTACATCATATACTCGTATCATGTTCGAAATTTAGAATATTGTAGTTGTAAAAGCTATTTGCATAACTACGTCAAATTATTTTTTCTTTTTAGAAAATCGTGTGTTAATTTCTATTTTTGCCCATACGAAACTATAAATTTAAGTCGACATTATTTTCGTGCATACGTATTTGAAGTAGCTTTGTTGTGCCTTTTCTACGAAACTAAGAAATGAATTATAGCTTTTGAAGCACTTCTGCTACACTACTACTTCGCTCTTATGCTACAATGCGGAACATATAAATAATCATCGCCAAGTTGTATATGTAATGCACCCGTGGAAAACTGTACGTTTGTTGTTTTATTTCGGATTCTTTTTTTTTCTCTTTTTTATTACGCGAGTGCGTAACAATAACAAGTGCGGCAACTACAAGAAAAGAAGTGTTTACGATTTAGTAGGAGGTCGAATGATGTGTAGAAATCGCTTTGATATTATATCTGCGTTTGATGATGATGGTCTTTTTATGCCGACGATGATTAGTAGTTGTTAAGTGCTATGCTAAAATAATTCTGTTGTTTACTTTATCTCCCAAAATCTTAAACAGTTGTCTACTTTTTTAAATCTGAATTTTAACACTCTTCTTTAGTATTAAGCACTTTTAATTTATTTGGTCAAACTCATTAAAAAAAAAGTATCTTTCAATAGATATTCCTTTTATTTTTAATTATTTTTGTATAGACTTCTATATTCTTTTTGCTAGGCTGAAAGTAGGCATAATACAAAAAAATGTTATTTTGTAAATTAAAGAAATGGCGAGTTTGAAAGCTGTTCCTATTTTGATCATGCTATTATATATAACTAAAAGGGCCGTAATATTTGGAATGACCTTGCGTAAAATTAGAAGTCAACTTATTTAATTTTATTTCTTTTATCATAGGGTACGAAATCTTCGGATGTTTCAAAATTACATTTGTAACTTGTACGGATGAAACTTGTTTTTTTTGCAAGATATTTCCTATTGTAGTTCAAGGAACACCCACTTCCAAGATAGATTTTTTCGAACTTACTGATACCGTTACCAAAACCCCTTCCAGTACCTCTTCTGAAGTGTCCGGACGTCCTGATCTTTTATTGTCGGCCACACTACCTTGAATTTTGCGAGCAGTGTGTCAACTGTTGAGTGCGACACTGGATTTCGTTCAGGATGCCTCACATTAAATTCATCTGCAACTTGTCTTTGGGACAATCTGTATCCACTCCTCTTCGTCATCATTTTTTAGTCCTACAACAAGAAAACATAGCAATATTAGTAAAACCCTATTGGGCGAGAGTTTTGGGATATCTGTATATTTTAAGGCACAGCAAATACACTAGTCATTATTATCTACGCATCAATAAATCAATAAATTGTTTTTGTTACAATTTAATTATAATGACGAAATTAAATTGAAACGGTAACACACACCCTCACACATACATAGCACACAGCCCGCACACACATCACTGTTTACTATCAACTGTTACCTGTTTTCATTTCACCTGAAGCTGATTCTTACCAGCTGCTACCTGGTCTTTAGATTATCCTTATCTGGTCTTCAGCTGGTCCATACCTGGTTCGTCCTTACCTGATTCTGACCTGATCTTGACCTGGTCCTTTACATAAGATTTGTTTGATATCACTGTATTTTACTGGTATATTTATCTTCAAGACAACCTCAAATTAATTTTCATTGAAAACGGTCATGATTTCCTATTAACTGCATCATATATCTGTATGAGTGTGAACATATTTGAATTAGTATGTGAGCTATTCAATATTAATTGAATCTATTTCTCTCACTGCATCACTGTATTTCCCATTATAATACAAAGTTCCTATCATTAAAATTGAATTGAAACGAAACAAGATTACAGAAATTGGATTGACGATGATGTAACACTTGATTCGAAACGTTGATATTGAAATTTGAACTGAAGATGTAGTATGAATTGAACGTACACCGGTATGTTTATGTAAATTTGATATGTGAACTAAATATATAATGACTATATTTGAATTATTTCGATTTATTTGAATCGGAATTATTTTTAGTTAGAATTTTGAAAAAGGTACGCAGGTCTGATGGTGCCAATACATCAAAACATTGATGGAATTTGAGGGAATTAAGAATCCACAGGAATTTGAGTTTATTTTTTTTTTAATTGACTAGCACCAACTGTAAAAAATACGTCTTTTTGTGTATTAGTTACAAAAAGTGAGACTATGTATTAATTGACACTATTTAATTTATTGTTTTAATCTATTTAATTTATTGGTTTACCCTATTATATATATATATATATATATATATTCCTATTTGCTTATATTACATTAATTCCTTATATGACAAAATCGGATTCATATGTTGACATATACGTTTTAAACGATATTGCTCATCTGTAAACGCCTGAAGTCAATTAAAATGCGTTCAGTATATTACGCGCGCACAACACACAGCTTATTTCGCTCTATATCTCTTGCTTCGCATTCATTTCATTTGCGTTCGTAGACGAGTGACTAACATCGGCATAACAAAATATTTTGCTCCATGGAGCGCGAGTCAAATCCGTTTCGCGACCATGACATATAAAAAAAATTATATGGTTTAAATCCATTTGCAATGCAATAATTATATATGCTAAACAACTTCGTAGGGTCATCTAGGGGAGAAAATATAAAATAAGGCTCTAGTCAGCCAACAAAAGGAAACTTCATTACCGGCCGGCATTAACAACATGTTAAAAAATACTAATCAAACACCGAAAATAATAAATAATAAAACAACGCGGTGATAGAGAAAGGAGGGATACATAGAGAAAGGAGACAATGAGGTGTGTTCACAAGGGAATGAGAGAGGGGTACATTGAATACACTGACTAGAAGTACATTCGATACACTGAAAGTACGTCGCAGACGGAGGGTCTGTGAGGAGTCATCTAGGCCTGAATGTTTGAAGTGATTCGATAAAATTAGACAACCAATAATACAGGGATCTGCATTACCAATATGCATTTCAAGTTTCGCGCCAAATCTAGATAGATTCGAGTCGGGACTTCCCCAAAAGGGCCCCAAAAAGATTCCGAAAGACACCAAACGATCTCCGAAAGAGCCCCAAAAGGGTCACAAAGGTCCCCAAAATGACCGCAAATTAGTCGCAAAGGGCCCCGAAAGGATCCAAAAGGCCCCCATAATGATCCCAAATGGATCCAAAATGACCACAAAAGGGCCTCAATGGCACCCAATGACGTCACCCGCGCCATCTGTGATTTTCGTTTAGAACGAGTTAATATAAGGCAAGGGTGTCTAAGCCGCGGCCCGCAACGAGAATTTTTGCGGCCCGACCGTAGTATAAGAATAGGATAGGTAGAATCCGATAATCATCTTCCTCGTTCGGGTTGCGTATCTTAATGAGATAGATATAAGTCGCGTGGCATGTATGTTCTGAAATTAGTCATGCATTAGTCTTATACTGTTTTGCTTGATGCGCGTACAGGGAAATATTTTGCTTTCGGAGAATAAGAATTATAAGTTTTTTTTTACGTTACGCTTATTATTTTATGCAGTCAATTTTTGTCTGGTAAGTAAATGTTCAAGAAAAAAACATCGTTTTTTTTATTAAAATGTTTTATTGTCGTGTGTTAACGACTGCTTATTTATTCCAGTCCGTTGTACTCAGAAATTGGAATATTTTTGCTGTGAAGTAAATGATAAAAGAATCTGCTTCGTATGTAATAATGCCATTAATGTACCAAAGTTATATAACATTAAACGTCATCATGAACAACATAAATCAAAATATGATAATTACCAAAGATTAATGAGACAAGAAAAGTTGAAAGAGCTCAAGTTAGGACTCAAGTGAAAGTGAAAACACAACAGTTCATGTTTACTAAAGTATTGCAAGAAAATGAAGCGGCGATTTATGCAAGTTACTTCTTATCTGAGTTGATAGCTAGACATTCGAAACCTTTCACAGATGGTGATTTCATCAAGGAATGCCTAATTAAAGCTGGAGAAATTGTTCGCCCTTGAAAAGTCTGAAGGCTTTTCAAGGAATCTCTTTGTCTCGAAGTACAGTTGTGGAAAGAATTACTGGTTTGGCCGCAACTTTAAGTGATCAGATCAAAGCAAAAACATCTAGTTTCGAAGCATTTTCCATTACCTGTGACAAGAGTACGAACATTGGGGGCGTGGCTCAATTAGCTGTGTTTCTTCGTGCTTGCGATACAGATTTCAATATTTTTGAAGAATTGTTAGAGCTAATACCGATATGTGGTAGTACTACAGGACAAGATATATTTCATCGTGTTTATGAACTGTTGCAAAAATACAATCTACCACTGTCAAAATTAACTTCTGTAGCTACTAAGGGCGCTCCATCGATAACCGTAAAAAAAACAACGGCTTCGTGACATCATACGCATTATATTATACACCAAGAAGTACTATGCACGAAGATAATAAAAATGGAAAATGTGTTATCATATATAAAAAAAGTTATTTATTTTATAAGATCTCGAGGCTTAAATCAGCGACAATTTAATTGGAAATACTCGAAAATTCGCATGTGAAATTATATCCAGGTATTTATCGGTGCGAGCAGTTATTTTAACTTATGAAAGGAAATAAGTCTCCTCTCAGATCCAGAATTAACGACGCTCACCTTGGGTCAGTTTGGAAAGTAATAACTGCGAACAAGATTTCTCCCTAGATAGGAAAGATAGTAGCAGAGAACAGATGCTAAATGTCAAGAAATAAACATTAAGTTTTTCTTGTTATTTTTTTATACTTTACTATTCGAAATAAAGCTGCATTTCTCAAATTTCAATTTGAGAAAATTCAATTTTTTGCGGCCCATCTAAACTTAATCCTTTTTAATTTGTCCCATGTTAACCTTTGTGTTTCACATGTTTGATATAATAAGGTCTTGGCAGGTGTCCCGTATCGGCCATCTGCAACTACTTATATAAATGGATGTTTGCGTTTATATATGTTTATATATATATATATATATATATATATATATATATATGAGGCGACTTTGAGACTAATAGACTTTGAGATTAATAGACTTCGACGCCGTTTGGTCGTGCAGATATATGTATTTTTTCAGGGATAAGGTTTTTATGCTATCCACTTTCTTGTAGCTCGTCACTACATGACGATACAGCACGCGGGCGCATGTCGCGGCAATAGCAGAGCATCAGCATCAGAGCATCAGCAGAGCATCAGCATATGTCGCTGATCGCGGCAAATCCGCAGCAATTAGATCATATCCTGTCGCCGGCCGTGGCAAAGCCACGACAATTACACCGTATCGCTGGCCGCGGCAAAGCTGCGACAATTAGATCATGTCGCTGGCCGTGACAATGCTGTAGGCAAACATGAGGTCTAGAGGGGGCAAAACACCGTTCGCCGGGTCGGCTAGTTTTATATCAAATTAAAAGACATAAGCTCGCTAACTACAGACTCCGCAGCTAGTCAAACCCATTGAAGTCACATTCGACAATACTCGCTAAGCACACATCTATTAGCAGTTTCGTACCAAGCGTTTATTCTATTGATCATGCATTTAAAATCGTACAATTGAAATAGTATAAATAGATATTTCATACCGGTTAACTTGTTAAACATCAAAACTAATATAATATAAAATTAACTTAGTTAATTTTATATATTGTTGAACTTAAAATGGTTCTCTGAATTTGTTAACAATTTTTAGTTAATTTTATATAAATTTATAAAATTAATTGAACTTTATATGTGTATTTTTGAACTTAAAAATGATTCTTTGGCGCTGTTAACAAATTTTAGCTGGATAATTGGCCTAGTTCAAGCTAGTTTAGTTCAAGCAAGACCCATTATCATGTTAAAAATTGTTAATAACTTCAAAGAATCATTTTTAAGTTCAACAATATATAAATTTTACTTAGTTAATTTTATAATAAATTAACTATTTTAAATAACTTAGTTAATTTTAACTTAATTAAAATTAGCTTAGTTAACAGTACAGAAAATGATTTTTGTTAACTCTATATAAAATTAACTTTGATTAAAATTTAGCTTAGTTAACAGTACAGAAAATTAACTTAGTTAATTATGTATAAAATTAACTTTGACGTTCTTAACAATGTTTAATTAATTTTGTATAAAATTAAATTAAAATAAAATTAAAAAAGTTTAATTTTTAAAAATAAAATTAAAATTAATAAAATTAAAAATAATAAAATTAAAAATAATAAAATTAATAAAATAAAATTAAAATTAATAAAAAATTTTTTTTAATAAAATAAAAAAATTTTTGTAAATAAAATTAAACATTAATTTGTTAAAATTAATATAAAAAAACACAATTAATAAGTAAAAATTGAATTTAAAAATAAAAATAAAATAAAATTAAAATTAAAAATTTATGTAAAAATAAATTTAAAAAAATTAAATTAATTTAAAAAGTAAAAATAAAATTTAAATTAATAAAAAAATTAAAATTAATTTTTTAAACAATTTATAAAAAAAATTTAAAAAAATAAAATTAAAATAAAATAAAAATTAATTTAGTATAAAATTAATTTAGTTAATTGTATATATCATTCAATTTAAAAATGATTCTTTGACGTTGTTAACAATTTAGCTGGATAATTGGGCTAATTCAAGCTAGTTTAGTTCAAGGAAGGCCCATTATCATGTTAGAAATTGTTAATAACGTCAAAGAATCATTTTTACGTTCAACAATATATAAATTTAACTTTGTTAATTTTATATTAAATTAACTATCATAATTAACTTAGTTAATTTAAACTTAATTAAAATTA
>WYDF02110044.1:0-10413 GCA_009867245.2 Adranes taylori
TCTAACCCCCCTTCCCACCTCAAACCACTCTGATACATTCTCTCCCACCCTTGCTCTTACTTTCGATCCCTCGTACACCCTCATTATACTTCTTCTTAACCCATCACTCACCCCCACCTCTTCCAACCTCTTCCATAATCTTCCCCTATCTACCCTGTCAAACGCTGCCTTCAAATCTAAAAAAGCTACATATAGCTTTCTCCCCTCTCCCAACTCCCTATTTATCAGATAATTCAAAACCACAATGTTGTCCGCCGTTCCTTTCCCTCTGATAAACCCTGACTGTGTTATTGATAATATTCCTTTTCTCTCTATTTCTTCCTCTAGTCTCCTGTTTAAAATCCTTGCATATAGCCTATATATCCCGTTCATGATTGTGACGCTCCTGTAACTTTCCGCTTCTTTCTTATTCCCCCTCTTATATATAGGAATTACATCCCCTGTTCTCCAACCCTCTGGCACCTCTTCCTCTCCCTTCCATATTCCATTCATACCCCTTACCAACGCTTCCATACCCTCCGCATTCAAACACTTTATCACCTCCGTACCTAACCCATCCGGCCCTGCCGCACCCCCTTTTTTCATTTTTTTTATCATCCTTTCCACTTCCTCCTTCTTAATATCCTCCTGTCCTTCCTGTCCTATCCACATCTCTTCTTCCGCTCCTTCCCCCCTACTCTCCTTATTTTCCAACTCCATCCTACATTTTCTTTCCCATTCACCCAGACTCACTGTACCTACCTCACACCCTCTCACCTTTTCTTTCCTTATATACTTCCATAATTGCCCCTCCGACTTTATCCTGCGACTTTATCCTGCTTACTTAAGTTGCATGTATTAAACACTGTATGTCGATTTATTAGTTCTATAATGCATTTGGTATAATGCATTTTAGTTGTATATAATGCATTTGGACGAAATAGCAGCTTTACAAGTTGAGATGAACTATTAAAGTGTTTTATCTGACCCATTAAAATTGATTCTTAAACTTCTTAATCAGCAATATGCAATTTTTCGAAATAATAATGCACGTATTTAAAATTTGTTCAAAATTTTCACGTTGACACGGGTCGCATTCTTTTACTCATTTAGTTAATATAGATTAATTTTAGTTTAGGTTTTAGAAATTTTAGAAATATATTACAAATTTTTAACTATTGATAATTATTTTTTAACAAAATTAATTACCAAAAACAAAACTAATTAGAAATATTTCTATTTCATTTCTATGTGCCAGTTGGCTACCTTTTGTTATTTAAGATGCAACAATAAATATTGTAGTTTTAACGGCGAATCGCAGTATATAACTAAAACGTCTGCAGAAAGTTTGGTACTTCAGAATTTCGTGTAAACAGAGAACAGCAGTTTACTTGGATTTACAGGCAACATAAAACGCCCTCACTTCCATAGAGAATAAATAATCTCAAGGAAATAATATTATCCGTAGGTGTTTGATACTTAGAAGATTAACATTTTCGTACTATGTTGATTTCAAATATGTCGCGTACTTTTAATTCATTTACTCGTTTCGTGAGCTTAACACGCGCCCAGGGCACAATTACTTTTTAGCCCCCCCTCAATAATATCATCAAAGTTGATCATTTCAAATTTTTCTCTTTCCACACTTAAAAATGCTAGGTCACTTAGGCGATCTTGTCCCATCGTTGATCGTAGAAATTATCCAGCAATTTTTTGTTTTGCGGACCATTTGGCGCCCCTTTGTGAGTAGCGCCCGGGGGCATGTTGCCTCCTCCCTTGCCCCCCCCCCCTCGCTACGCCACTGTGAGCTATGTTTCAGAAATATCTATGCATTCAATCTGTACTATATATTTCAATTTGTTTATACAAAATATTGTTTGTCCGTTGTCGTAATACTCATAAATAATGCATAAATTAGTAGACCACGAACTGGATTTGTACAAACGTTCGCAATAACACTTTTAAGAAAACAATTTTTAATATAATTTACGCAAGAAACTGGATATTGAAAATGATCTTCAAAATCTCCAAATTTCGCAGGTTTGACATCAGCTGACATGTCTTTGACTCTACATTATAATTTTGTAGCTACTAGTGTAAAATGGAATAATAAAAGCCTCTTAATATAGTCTCAGAACAACTACTTTCGAGTTTGGTATGTGATGACGAATAGAATATCATTGTTACATTGTTGAGATGTGCTTTGGATCAAAATTACTTTAAGTTCAGTGGAGTCATATATAAACAAAATTCTAGCCTAGCCCAGGGATCCTGTTTGAGCCCTTTCTTGGTGGAGGTTTTATGTAACAGCTAGAGAATGGCTTGTTTCCTTCCAAGTCAGTAGCCATCAACAAAGTGGTTCTTTATAGACGCTATTTTGATAATATTCTCATTATTATTGATGAAAATGATTTGTTAACGGTGAAATAACAGTTAACTGCTGTCATCCACACGTTCTATTTGGTCACAAATTCTCAGCTAATAAATGTATCGCTTTTTTAGATTTCTTTATTAATTATAAAAATAGTGAGTTAAAATTTTACGTTATAATTCCTACTGTGATATACTGAATCCTTTTGCCTTAAATATTCCTGAGTTACATAAAACAGCAGCCTTTTATTCTTTTTTCCACAGAGCTATTTCTATACCAATGTAATTCAACGATTTTGCTTATGAAATTAATTTCATTAGACCACTAGGTCTGATCAATGGATACATACCCTACACAGTTAGTAGAAGTTTTTTTAAAGAAACATAATAAATTAACAAGCAGTTTGTTTAGTAGATGAGGTAGATAAGAAACTAAATTTTACAATTTAACATATTTAAACGAAGTTAGTTCTATATTGTTATTTTTTAACATTTCAATATTAAGATTGCTTTCAATGTTGGTAAGCCTCTAAATCATTTATAAAATAGCAAATCCTCGGTACCTAGATTCCAAAAATGTTCAGTTTATGACTCGGACTGTGGGACATGTGCGTCTAGCTGTATTGGTATGACGCCACGTTTTTTGGGGTCCGTTTCAAGGAACATGTAGATTGTATAAGGTTAAGTAGACTGTATAGGGTTAAGTAGATTTTCAATAAAGACTAGTTGGAGATTTGAACACTTGTTTCATTTATTTAAATGTAATAGATTTTATATGTAATATTGTCACAGATATATTACATTATAGGTCTGTGGTGTTCTCTAAATATCTTAATTGATTCGTGTGTACCTTTGGCTACCTCGACAAATCAAAAATTTACCTTGCATACTTGTAAGATTTGGAATTCTGACTAACATTAGAAATAATATTAACATTGCAACATAAAATAACATTTGTTGGTTCCAGCCGAGAGTTCCAGTTCAGCAGCTCCAGCCATTACACAACTACAGGACCCGCGCTGCCGACCAAGCCGCAGGGGATATATTAAACTTTGGTTGCCAATACCACGATTTGAGACACAGGACCCTCACCGCCGTCTAATCCATGGGCCAAGGAAGGAGCTGTGTCTACTAATGCCAGACATCGTGGTTCACACCAACACAATCACGCCGCAGGACGACACCCTAAGAAGCCTGTTCCACAACATCTTTGGAGCAACACCAACGCGTCAGCTGAGCCTCCCAAGTGAGTCTTCACGGACGACAACGCATGGACCTACCCAATCCTACACGTTGCCGAGGCCGCCTTCATACGCGTAATTCGGTCCCCGATGTTTACTGCCACGCCTCCGATAATTTACTTTACACACCACCGAGCCCACCACCAGCACGGGTGATTCGGTCACCAACACTTTCGCCCGTCCAGTGTGACACACCACGATGCCACCAAAGTGCCTGCCACCCCAGCCGAAGTACAGGATATGCATCACAGCGTCCAGCAAAAATCAGATATAGAAATAGATAATGAATAAAATTAACTAGGCCCCTCGTATATAGTATCATTAACATATAAATAAATAGAAAATAAGAAAAGAACATCACCATTTTATCAGGAATGTGTTGATCATCATCACCTTCGAGCACCAGCCGGTAACAAATTTGGCGCACAATTTGTTACCGGCTGGTGATTTACAAAATGAACAAAACTCGGGAAGGAAAGGGCAGAAAAATCAACAAAATAAGAATGGCTCAAAGAAAATAAAACAAAACGATGAAATATCTTCCACGGCAGCTGAATCGGAAGATTCATCATCTACAATATCCGACAATATGTCAGTATATTCGTCAGCTTCGACAATGCGAATAAATAACAAAGAAAGTTATTTATGAAAGTTGTGAGAAGTGAAGAAGTTGTGAAGAAGTTGTGGGAAGTCATAAAAGAAAATTATCCTTCCGTCACAG
Source organism: Adranes taylori (assembly GCA_009867245.2). Lineage (NCBI taxonomy): Eukaryota > Metazoa > Arthropoda > Insecta > Coleoptera > Staphylinidae > Adranes > Adranes taylori. Next base: position 4,312 of record WYDF02110044.1, read on the forward strand.
AAAGCTCACGGAAAAGCTAAGAGCTAGTCATAGAGGCTCCAAAAGTAAAGTAACCGCCTCTAATAGTTTTAAGATTATCGAAAAATGACAAAGAAGTCAGAGAAAGAGCAGCTCTCAACAATAAATTAATAAAGCAATTTTATCCACAGCTGCTGGGATGAAAATAGTTACTGATGATGCAGATGGCTTCCGGACTATGAGAAGACTTCTATGTGGATGATATTGAAGACGAATTAAACAAGAAAGGCCACAAACCAGAAATTTAGCTCAATTAACAGACTAGGGACTAAAACTCGAAAATACCCATTGTTCTTAATCGACACTGCAAAAATGGTAATAGAGGGAAAAAAGATTTTTGACATCGATAGTATTATGAACGTAAAAGTCTCAAAGGAACCTAAGACAAGAGCAACACACACGCAAAAATGCTTCAAACGTCAACAATTCGGGGAGATCCAGGAGTGGTGTGCGGCTACAGGTGTGTGTGAGTGACATGTGCAGGCAATCAATCACCCATCATGGGAGTATGATAAAAAGGATGCAATACCGAATTGTTGCAACTGCGGAAGACAGAACGTGGCGTTCTATAGAGACTGCACCAAAAACTCTGACGATATTAAATGGATATAAAGAGAGGCAAAAAACAGGAATATACAAGAAGCAGTGGAAGAAATGATATTACCCAAATACAAACTGTAGAATTCCAGGATGGACAGATTTGAGGAAGGACAGATCAGAAAGAAAAGGAGGAGGATTAGCTATCCTATGCAAAAATATTATCACACCCCTCTCGGGTGGTAACAGGGGGGTTGCTAAGGAGGAGCGTTTAAGTAACTGAATATATTGCAGACTTGGTACTTGGGAAATAAATAAGTATATAACAATAATTTTAAAAGTAGATTTAATGAAGAATAAGTGTTAAATTATTTTCTTAACATAGTTAAACTTAAATTAGATGAAGGGTAATAAATTTGATTAACATGATGCCCTTGTAAGTTTAATAATTTTTAAATTACAATAAACATGATTACGGATAAATTACATGCTAATAGAAGATGGTTTTTGAATTATTGAAGTATTTATAAGTTAACCATCTTATTTAATCAACCCCCTAGCATACTACTCAAAGTTAATAATAAATATGTATCACTTACATTCTGGTATCAATGGTTGTCGAAGACATTTCATTTAGGAATTTAGGAGAATGTCACACAAAACTCAGCTACTGAGCTTTACTTAAAATCTCAATTCAATTCCCTTGCTCTAGAGGCAACTATTTCTTATATATTCTAAACACCTCTTTTCCCTGTATGAATATTCCAGTAGTCCCCTAACTTTGACTTTCAAAATCTCCTTAATTGGAATGTTATTTGCATCTTAGCTTATATGCAATTGGATCTTATTAAGTGAGTTTTACGTTGTGCGGTTGTTGCCAACCAGATTTAAATTTTCTCTTTTCTACATTCCTCTACGAAATAAGGTTTCTAATTATCTATATATATTTGACTACTACTTTATATTTTACGTTACGCGACAATATATTAACAAGTACCGAAATTGATCTAGATCTTTGACAAATGGCAGCAGTGGTCATAAAAGCTAGTATAGCAGGTGAAATTTTAACTTTGGCAGCGATAAAGTGCAAAATAAAGTAGAAGAAGCAGTAAGAAAAATAAAAAAAAAGTGAGTTGGAGTCTCCACTTGTACTTGAAAGAGAAGATATTAAAAACATAATAAAAAACATCTGCAACAAGAAAGCATCTGGTACAGATTGTATACTCACAAGAGCCATAAAACGATATGGTTACTATCCAGCAAATTGGAAAATAGCTACCATAGGAAAATAGCAAAATATCGAAAAAAGATAAAGATCCTGCGTTACCTAGCAACAGGAGACCAATCAGCCTCCTAAACGGATTTTACAAAATAGCGGAAGTTGCAATGAAGATCCCTATACAACAATTTCTGCATGCAAACCAATTTGAGTTCCGGACGTCGCTAGCAATCATTATACAAGTGGCTAATCTAGACCAAATAATTTCAAAAGCCACAAAGGAAAGTAAAACTGTAGTAGTTACATATGTTGATATAGGAAAAGCTTACGACCAAGGATGAAAGGATGGTCTGATGTACAAAATGCATGAAGTAAGAACCCTCGCTGCTATTACGTAAGTAGTAGCATTATTTTTGGATAATAGGAAATTTGCAGTTAACATTAATGGTAAAATGTCAAAAATTCACGAAGCATAAAAAGGATTGCCTCAGGCATCGCCATTATCCCCAACCCTATTTAAAATCTTTGTGCACGATATGCCAACATTCAAAGAGCTGTCAAATGAAAACATGTTACAATTCGCGGATGATACGGCAGTAACATACACAACTGCTCGTCACTACGTGGAGAGATTGTTGGATTTCTTAGATGTTACACTGTGTAATGTAATGATATTAAGGAAAATTCGATCCAGTATTGTTAAAAGGGAATCGAATGCTAAAAAGCAAAAATCTATCAAGGACTTTTTTCCATTATTGCAATAGGTGTAATTTATGGCTTGAAGTACATACTGAATTTGAGAGTCTGAAATGTAACTTTCTCATTACTGCAAAAGGAATGTAAATCTTTTTCATTAAAAGGTATGTAAAACTGCATTTGGAGTGTTATTATTAAACCTAAATCTTATGTACAGCTCAATTAAGCACTTATTTAAAGTTCACGATCATTTCTAACCACTTCCAGTTTCCAGGTGGTCATTTTAAACTGTTTCTATATTAACGCGAAATCGATTATTGGCCACCTGCCACCCATTATTGACGGTAATATTAAACTTTTAAGGTATGGTTTTCGGAAACTTAGAAAAAAGACGTTGTACTTGTAGATGGTGAGCCTCGTATCTCTGCTTGACTTATTTATTAATCAGATTTAATTGTTAATTACTATTTTACTCGCTGTAGTATTACTTACAATGCATTACGTACAATAGGAATTCAAGTGTAATTAAGTCTACTGTAATTCAACAGTAATAGACGTCAGCAATTAAACACGATTTTCTGGTTTCATTCTTGTATTCGATTTTCTTTCAGAGTGATTTTCCATGCCCTGCATTTAAATATAGCATATTTGCATTATCAGTTCACTATTTGTTTCCGTAAATTTGTTTGCATCGAGATAAGGCTTTACTAAGTTTTTTTAAATAAGTGGCAGATCAACCTTCTCCTGTTAGCTGAAATTTGAGCTTCTTGCTTGATCTCTACGCCCAATCTTTAATTTTGCAGGTGATGTTTTTCGTGTAAGAGCTTCTTGTTTTATATCCTCCGTTCAGCCTTTGTTGTATTCCCAAGTAGATCTATTAGACTTTTTTGTATTCGAAGTGTAACTGGCGTCTAACACAATGTGTAGTGCAGCGCTGATACGAATCACTCTCAATAGCTACTACCAGGCTCAATGGAATTTTCTCAGCAAGTTGTTTGTCTCTTGGTTTAGTTGCTTCCGCTCATGGTTGTGCTGCATACAGTAAGATCAAATTTATTACTATCAGATTATTAGCATAGCCTCGTCCTGTTTATTGCGTAGGAAGTTGCATTATGCTGTACTTGCCGTATAAGATGTAAAGTATCAGACGTGCCGCATGAGCTACAAAGAACTTTGCCTAATCGATCGCTGTAGTAACGTACAATAAAAGTGGTTTTTACAATTCTGTACCATTAATATATGTAGTCTTTTATTGCACATTAATTTTCATTAATTTATTTATATTTAACTAAATTTCTATATGGTTAAAGATACATTTAAAGTTATAAAACACATAACAATTTAAATAAATTTCACGCATAAAATTACTATATATCTCTGTACTGATCTGCAGCCAACCGTTAGCCATTTAGAAACAAAGCCACCATTTTACTATCAAGCATCATAGAAACTAACTAATCCTTCTTATTGGCTCATTAGTGTAGAATTTTCCGTATTACAACGTGTTAAGCTATGAACAATTGTTCAGTTTGTGTTGTTCTACACATGTACGAATTATATGAATATTTGAAATTTGAATGTAAATTGCTAAATTAGGTAAATGAGGTTGATGCAGACAAAATGGTTCGTAGCAATTCAATAATAGCTTTATAGCCTTAAATAGTCATTTCACACGAACCGATTTAGAAACGAATTGAACACTTCACCCTTAGAATGCACATTATGACTGCTCAAGCCTGAACAGGAAAAAATATTTAGTATTTTTTACTTCGAATTATTTTAAACTTATTTTAATTATGTTAATGTGAACATTAAGCTACAAAGAAGGATGGTACTTTGAGGATGAAATCCTCAAACTTTAAGATACTTTCGCTTAACGCCTGTAATAAACATTGATAACATTTTAATTATCTAATAGTCAAATACCTAGATCATCCGAGCGACAGCAGGTATGATCCACTGTATTGCACAGAAGAGTTATTAAAGGATTGTTAAGAGAAACTGCATAAAGTAAAACCTACAAAATTATTATTACCAAGATTAACTTCCCAGAAATATGTTTGAGTTACATGTAATTAGCATGTACTTGCTCCTGTGTTCCCTTTAATAAAGAAAACCACAAACAGTACAACAGGAACAGGATGAAAACCATAGTGCCAGCATTCATCTTGGGATTCTTATATGAACTAAGTAGAATTTATCAAAAGACATATGTCCATACAAGGACAGTGTAATATTAGATCAATATTAAGTGTTTAATGTTATAGAAATTCTCTAATTAATTAAATCTAATAGAGAGGATTAGTTCATTTTAACAACTGCTTCCAAGTTATAAAAAGAACGGAACTTCTAGCATTTAAAAATAATTTGTCTAAACATTAATTACGGACGTTGTATTTAAAACATAGCCGAAAGTAGATCTTTCCAGTTCTAATGATTTAATTAAGGCTTTCATGAAGCATCCGTCTAAAAAGTCGGTCAAATATAACCTTTTTTTTTGCGTGTTTAACCAGATTCAAAAAATCGAATAAAATCATATTAATTCATCCAGAGATTCTTGTATGCAGTAAGTAGAATTTATTAAAAGACATATGTCGAAAGGACAGTGTAATATTACTTTAATTTACATGTTTTATATTAATTTTCTTAATTTTTATTTAGATAAACGATCAAACTATTACATCTATCAAATTTATGTAAAACGTATTTAACCGAAACATTCCTTGTGTATAGTTAAGTACTACGATTTCTAATTAAATTAAAACTATAAGGACGCTAGCATTGATATGTCAATGACATTACTACGGTAGTTACATGTATGTATTATAATTGTTATATAGCAAAATGCAGATCGTCAAATTAGAAAATATGAACACATTGGGTACGTTAAAAAACGCACACAATTAATTATTATTTATTCGGAGCAAATGACGTATCTTTCTTATTTTGTTTATAGTATATAAAGACTGATTACTTTTAACAAAATTGAGAATTTATCTAGTTAGCATTAAACTGTGCGTTTAACTCACCCACGGTGATCTAGCGATAGCTCCACTGTAGCTAGAATAGCCTCTAATTACAAAGTCACAAAAGAGTTTATTATTAACCACTCATTTGTATAATGACTCTGTAAACAAAAGGAAAGGAGGTGAGCACTTATAGACGTGATCGGGAAATTAAGGGAACTGTAAATTTCAAGTAAATTTTGAAAACTAGTTTACCGACTTTTAAAAATTTATTCTGCAAAAAATAGCTTTTCTGTAGCACTCGCTATGTGTTTAACTTGAACACCTCAAGTTCTATTGAGTAGATTATTTTGAAGTTTTCTGTAGTCGACAAATCAGTAGTTAATTCTGTCAGGTTTCGGAGAACAACTGAGCTCGGTTGACAGAAAATGTCAAAGTGTACCATTTTGAATTATGCCACAAATTCAGAGCTCAAAATAGGCGCCTGAAAATTTGTACTCGTCTAATTCCTTATAACGTTCAAAGCGCTACGCTTAATGAATTATAAGATTTATAATACGCAGTTTCTATGTCTGAAAATTTTTTGTATCTGGTATCGTTGCAGATAAAAAGCTGAAACTGATCAAACATATATTGGACTCCAGCCTTTTTATTTAATCTGTAACT
>WYDF02110055.1:0-10413 GCA_009867245.2 Adranes taylori
TACTGCTTTGTCCCATTTGGACGGTGTTACTCCATTTAAGAGGCACGCGTTAAACAGCAGAGCCAGGGTTCTTAGTAACAGGGTTCTTAGTAAAAGCTTTAGGTAGCCTATATAATAAAGTTTATTCGGATGTCCTATCTTGTATAGTTGCTGAGATATATCCAAGTATTTAAATTTTAAACGCGGCAACGTCCTGTTCTATTGAAGATAATGCAATGGGACTAATTCCATTAGGTGCATTACGGAAAATATACAAAATTTCAGCTTCCTAAAACTCATCTCAAATGCTAAAAAAATTAAAAAGTTTTTCACTGCATACAACCTTGTACATCAGCCCCCAAATTTCGTTCCGATCATCCATTAGTTTAGTAGTAAGTAATCAAGCCACATACGTTCGCACATATACACGGAACATACATTAAAAAAATATTGTCTTTTAACATTTTGGACAAATAACTAAGTTTTTTGAAAATTATCTTCTTGTATTAAATTGTTCTTTATTATCCCTCTTTAATTTACGTTTAACATTTTGCAGTAATCTGAAAATAAAAAACCTACTAAGGTGAAATTGAAAAAACTTGAAACCTATGTTTCATGTTCTGAAGGTTTGTTGAATTTCACCTTAGTTATTATCAAAGATATTATCTTTAAAATACTTATATATATATATATATATACAGGATGAATCATTAGAGCGTCAAAGCTCTATATAGTCGTTATTATAACATATATCAAAAAATATTATTCACAAAATGTGTAGATATCATCAACCTACACATTATAAAATTGTATAGAAATATCCACGGTGAGTTGTATTTACAAAATAAATCAAACACATGTTTTTTTTAATGGGACGCCCTATATTGGATCAAAGATTTCGATGAAGCTTACATTGCTGGTTCATAAAATATAAGATTGTACTAAGTTATACCGGGTGAATCAAAAGTTATAATCAATGCTGTATGAAAATCATGAAAATCAAGTTTAACGTCATGTAGATTTCATACTAAAAACCATCAACTATTTCCTTTACTTCCAGTTGTTTTTATTGATCGTCCGCTATTCTGTCAGTGGCATACTTATTTAATACTATAAAAATTGTGTACAGGGTGAGTCAAAACTCAAATTCACTATTTTCTGATCACCCTATATTTTATATTATGAAATTGAAGAATATTTCATTTACTTTTAGTTTCATTAAGCATTTCCTACACCTGAAACCATTAGTTTCAGAGATATTCGCAATTGAGTAAACGAAAACAAGTTGGCTGTGGATGAGACTAAAATAACAATTTCTACGCTAAAATAACACGAACTAAAATATGTGACTAAAGATGAGACTAAAATAACAAGAACTAAAATAACAATTTCTACGCTTTTGTAACCATAAAACCTGTGTAGAGTCCTCTGAGACTCCTCAATTCATATGGTTTTAAATTGTGTATTAATTTGTAATTGCATTGAAAAATGGATTTTCTTGTGGACGAGTTAATAGATATGATCTGGATATTAGGAAAATGTATGAAAAATTGTCTGCTTGCAAAAATAATTTACCAAGAAAAATATCCTGATTGAAGACAACCTGAAACAATTACGTTGAAACGATTAATGTAACGTTTTACTCGCACTGGTTCAGTAGCATATGAAAAACATGAAAGAGCGAAAACTGTAGTTAACGAGGATACTAAATTTAACGTCATTTTGTCAGTTACAGAAAATGCACAGAAGATCAGTCAAATGTGTGTCCAAAGAATACTGCAAAAAAATAACTTTAATCCATACCAGATCAGTTGCATCAAAAGCTACTTGAGGATGACTTTTCACATAGAGTTGCTTTCTGTGAATGGACTCAACAACAAATCCATCATCAAGCAGATTTCTTTGATTTCCTGTTGTTTGGAGGCGGAGCTACTTATCATAAAAATGGAATCGTTAACAGGCATAATTTTCATTATTATTCTTCAAGTAATCCACAATTGATACCAACTCATAGCCAGAGAAAGTGGCGTTTGAATGTTTGGGGTGGCATAATCGGAAACCATATAATTGGGCCACATTTCTTTGATGGACACGTGAATAGCCAGATTGATCTAGATTTCTTAGAAAATCATCTTTCATTATTGCTGGAAAATGTTCCCCTTAACAATCGGCAAGAAATGTGGTTTTTACATGATGGATCTCCTGTGGATCACACTAGATTAATTCATAACTATCTTAACACCCATTTCCCTGAAAGATGTATAGGAAGAGGAGCACTAATTGCGTGTCCATCAAGCTCAATCACCAGGATTAACTAAAATGGATTTTTTCATGTGGGGTTATACTGCCAACTACAGAAGATGATATGAAGGACATAATGGAAGCGTTCCAGAGATTCATACAAAGATGTTAAAAATGTAAGTAAATATTTTGATAAACGACTACAATGCTGCGTTGATGCTTTAGGTGGACATTTAGAAAATTACGAATATCTCAGAAACTAGATTTCAGGTATAGGAAATGGTTAGTGGAGCTGAAAGTAAATTAAATATTCTTCAATTTCATAATATAAAATATAGGGTGATCCATTTAAGAAAAATCAGAAAATAATGAATTTGAGTTTTGACTCATCCTGTACACAATTTTTATAGTATTGAATAAGTAAGCCATTGACATAATGGTGGACTAACATTAAAACAACTGGAATTAAGGGAAATAGTTGATGGTTTTTAGTATGAAATATACAGGACGTTGAACTCACAATGATTTTCATACAAAATTGATTATAACTTTTGATTCGCCCTGTATAGCTTAGTACCATCTTACATTTTATGAACCAGCAAAGTAAGCTTCATGAAAATCTGTGATCAAATATAGGGAGTCCTACCTAAAAAAAAACATATATTTGATTTATTTTGTAAATACAAAACACCATGTATATTTCTAAATAATTTTATAATGTGTAGTTTGAAGATATCTATATTTTCTCTGAGTAACATTTTTTGATATCTGTTATAATAACGACTATATAGAGCTTTGACACACTAATGATTCACCCTGTATATACTAAGTACAGTACATGTAAACTATAAGAAAGATAAAAATATTTTGATGTCAGCGCTGCCAATTACATTTTATAAGTCTTTGTTTTGTCCTTTTTTAAACTCAAATTCCTATAACATTGTCAGCACTAACTACAGTGGAGTTCCGCTAATCCGGAGCCGGCTAGCTCGGTCATCCGGTTAATCCCAGCAATCAGTAAGTTATGCATATATAAATAATCTTAGAATTTTAATCAGTAAGATGTTGTTTTTATCCTATCAGTTTGTAGGCTAAAAATTAGGCAAACGATATTGTATGTTATAAGAAATATTCATTTTATTCATTTAAACAAAATAAAATAATATGTCTGATGGACTATAATTTCTATAACATATTGCACTCGCAATAAGACTCATCTATTTGATGTTGATTCATCTGTCAAATCGGGCCGATTTATCGAATCCGGCCAATTGTATCATTATGCATAAATAATAATACAAATAGGTGAATAGGATAGCAATACAAAAACAACAGATTTTCGAAGAAGGCAAGCATTAATTTTTTGTACATGAATTTCCTTAATCTGGATTTTATTAATTATAATATTTATAATACGTAATTGATTCGTTATTTTGGACTGACAGATTTATTTGTTGAATTATAATGGCTCATTTTATAATTGGCTCATTTTATTAACGACGTCTTCTTTCCACTTAAAAAATTATAAACATAAAAATTGGCGAGCTAATTGTATGCAAAAATTTAATATATGTTCTTCAAAGTAATCGGCGATGAGATAACGGTTCGTTTCGTCTGTGAATTCGGAGCTGGCGGTGTTCGGACGTCGGAGGTAACAAGGGGATTGACGAGCGGAGTAAGCGAATGGAGACAGTCTACGAGTGCTGGTTACGAAAAGCGAATTGGTTGGCTGGCAGAGTCGACTTGTTAACGATGGTACTACTTCGATGATGACGACTCGTGCGAGATTGACTCATTGGTGAATTTACGATTGGCTCGTCAGTGAGGTAGACTCGTCGGTGAGGTGGACTCGTCGGTTAGTTGACCTCATTGGCAATGTCGACCTAATGGTGAGGCGGAGTTCTCCATTGCCTTCTTCGACGTTGGTCTTCTCTCGGTTTGTTCAAAGACACGGTTAATGGGTGAAAGGAGTTAGAAAATATGTAAATATGGAATAGACAAGCAAGAAAATAAATATTAAGAGAGTCGAAAGATTGGACTGAAATTCCGCATGACGTGATTAAATATTTCTAATCAATGCGTGACATAACATTAGCTTTTTGAAACGTAGCTGTCGATGATGATTTTTGATTTGAGGTTTTAAAGAAAATAAGTGACTTGTTGTCCTGCCGCTTACTAGAACAAATCGTTCTTTACACTGGTACTATGTTCGGTGTCAAAAGTCAGGTTTGAACGTTCAAAGAGAATTTTACTGATTGAAACGTGCGAATATGCTCACTCGAAGACAATCAGATAAAGCTCTAAATATGTCTGTTTGAAACTGGCCTAAGTATGGCTTTTTATATGAAATTAAGGGTTTTTGGCGAGCGACCGCCTGCGACCGCGGCAGTTGGTTATTGCCGGGGGAACCTATGCTGGCCTTAGTCGACATTTCTGCTAAAATCGCTAGGAAGGGAGAGTTTGTCTCGGGTCAGAAATATTCTTTCAGACGTTACAAAATTTAAAGAACAGTAACTTATAATATCCCTGACAAGAATCTAAGCTCTATGATTCTACGACAAGGAGCTCTCCAATCAGATTTAACGTGCCAACGGGTAACGAGCTGCATTCCCCCTTTCACTACGGATGACATCCAACCAATCGACCGACGGCGGCAACTTTTGCGTGGAAAGCATTCATAACGGCGTTCTCTTCTCAGAAGCAATAGAAAAATCGGCTTGGCCTAAGGTAACGTCCACAAAGTTCATTAAACTCATTAAAAGTTATTTGTCGAAAATTCTATGTCATTGAACTCTCAGCCAGAAAAGGTTACGCGAAGTTCAATAAACACATTAAGAGTTGTTTGTCCCAAAATCGGAGGTCGCACAAATCTCTTTCTAGGTTCAGCAACCGAATTTAACAACCCAATTAAGAGCGATTTATTCAAAATCTAACATCGCCAAAAGCGAAACTCTATAATAAAAAAATTGGCCACGAAGAACGAGACGCCATAAAAGAGAACAAACATATCGCTCTCTCTTAATATGTACTATTTTTTGCCCGTATTCTGCAATCAATGAAACTCACAAAAAATGCGAAAAATATCTGTTTAAAACGAGAGGCTATAAAACGCCTTAATCAGTTATGTGTTCTCATTCCACTTGAACAGCAAAAAGGAGGGTCATTCAAACGCGCGCGATATTTATTCTCCATTTCGTTTCTCTGATGATTCTATCTAACACACGTGAATGCGAAACGTTGTTGGTAACTTACGGCAGTTGATTCCAACTCCCATTCCTCCTTTGAGCTGCAGTACATTGCGAGTGCGACGATGTGTATCTTTTTGGAGCGGCTCTAACTCGCTCTGTATGCACGGAGAAACTCCATGTAGCTGGTGGTGGCCTTGATCGTCCAGTCTATAGGCAGAGTTCGCTGGCTGCATATATAAAAAAACTTGTGACCATACATAGTACCTTTTTCCGTCGTTTGAATTGTTTTTAAATAAATTAATGTTTGATGTCTTTGTAGGATGATTTTTTTGATTTGTTAAATTAATTGTTAATGTTTGTTTATTGGTGGTTTTATTCATTTGTCAATTATGTAGAGGCTAGCCGATAACAAGTATTGTCACGGAAAAATTAATTTTAATAACCTTTCCCATCTAAAACTTGTTTTACAGATATGTTAAAGTTCATTTCGTGTATTCTAAACTTTTGGAAATTGGATGGGGCCCTGTCCTTTCAAGTCCGGATGAACGAAACTCTACTGTACTTGATAACGGTAACAATTAGTGATTACTTACAAATTTAATGAAACTCTAGCGCTTGAGTAATTTAAACATCAAAACATACGCTGCATATAATTGAACGACCTGTAGATGCATCAATTCGATTGAACTAAGTGCACAGATTAACAGACGTACACTACACGCGTTATAAAATGAATTTTATTTCGTTTAAATGCCCATGAGCGTTTCCGGGACTTAGAATATTTTATTTCTTCAAACGATCTGCAATCTTTTAACTCGATTACGTTGTTTGAAAAAGATTTGCTCAACGTGAAATTATTAACTAGAGCACAACACGTCTCAACAGGATGTTGAAACATTTTTTTAACAGATACCTTCCTAATTATATAATTATACGTTTTTAAGATTCATAAAATGTAGTAGTATCAGAATTTCAAAAAACAATCGTTTGTGTACGAGGATTAGGTTTCAAATTATATCAAAAGACAAGGAAAATACATATTTAAAACGATTTACTGTTCATCAAAATACCACAGTCTATATAGTTTTCCATTCGCGATTTGAGAAGTATTTTCCAATCAAATTGTGAACAATTTGTCGAAGTAAAAGGCTCAAATGGAAAAATAAAAAGGTAATGCTTTCATTTGGATATGGTCGATTTAAATATAGGGGTACCGCAAGGTGTTGTGTTAAGTCCATTTTTACGTAAATGATATGGATCAAACAGTTAGAAGGAATAAGGTTTGCTTATACAAATTTGCAAAAGATACCTCCATGATTGTTAGTGGACAGACTGTTGTCTGGTGTGCTGGGCAAATCAAAACAAGCTAATTTTAAATTAGAAAAAAACTAGCTACATGCTTTTTAGAAATATTCACAAACAAGTGTGTACGCTTTATCGCCATATGTGAAACTAAATGGGCAATTAATCCAGCAATACAAAGAAAATGAAAGATTTTGGGGCTCTCAGGTATCGGACACCTATTAAACCATTGAACATATAACGGGGGTTGTTCATCATTTTTGAAAATATTTGCTATTAAATATTTAGAGATTTGCAATTTTGTTTTACGTATCGAAAAGGAGGACATATAGAAAGACACTTTTTGAGGGAGGATAAAACTTACAAAAGGAGGACGGTTGGTCACCTTATGAAACACAACCACAAAGTTTTTGAAATTCAAACATCCCAACAACGCGTTCTATTGAAAGTATTACAATGGGACTAATTTCATTCGATACAAATTAAAATGCAGTAGTTGTCTACAAAATTTAAGCACCTTATAACATAGAATTTTTAGGAAAACTAAAAATGGCTGACTTCCTCTTAATAAAACAAACTTTTTTTGTGTGGTTTAAAATGGTTTTTATTTGTTTTTCATTTTAATCTTATGATTACAATAGTAGTTTTACGTATTACAATAGTAATTGTACAATAATAATTATAATAACAATAGTACAATAATAAATTATAATAACAGATTTATCATTAAGAAAAATGAAATAGTTAATCAACAGTAAATAAACGCTTATGCTTTAGTAAATTACTTCTGATAGCAGTCTTAAACTGATATTCAGAACAATGAAATGGTTTTTCACCACTATGTAAGCCATTATGAGTAATTTTGGTAGAAGTCTTATACTCGCATACGGAACAATGAAACCGTTTGTCATCAGCATGTTGAAATTTATGACTTACTAAATTCCTCTTCGTAGTAGTCTTGTAGTCATATCCAGCACAATGAAACGGTTTGTTCCCGGTATGTAGGAGTTTATGATTTTTCAAATTAACCTTTTGGGTAGTCTTATAGTCACATATAGAACAATGCAATTGTTTATCAGCAGTATGAATGCAGTTATGAGTCGTTAAATTATCTCTATAAGCAGTCTTGTACTCGCAGTAAGAACAATGAAAGGATTTATCTCCAGTATCTTGGCGTTTACTAAGCTACTCTGATCAGATGCCCTAAACTCGCATTCTGAACAACGATATGGTTTACGAGCGCAATGTAAGCATTTATTTTTTATCAAAGTAGCGAGCCGTGAAGTTTTATATTCGCACGAGGAACCGTCCTCCTTTTTGGACGTTCTGTTCTCCCTCAAGAAGTCTCCATCTAGATATCCTCCATTTCGATATCTAAAAGCTAATTTGTAAATCTTTACATATTTAAAAATGATGGAGAATTAATAACCAATGGAATTGCTTCTTGAACTCTTCTATGCTATATCAAGTATAGTTTACGAACACGCGTGTTATTGTCTTGCCTGATACTTCTTTAGAGTCAGCCTATTTTCGCCCATAAGGCCTATCACCGACTTTGCTATCAACAAATAAGTCATTAATATCTACGAGGTATTTACATGTACCGTGCATCCGTAGTGATCAGGATACGACGAGGAATGGGTTATAAGGGATTCCATTAGGTTTTGAATATAAATTTGTGTGTGAATTTTTTCCTCGCTCTATCATCTCTTTTCTTTTGTAACCTCAATATACAAATGGTAGCTTAATTACGAAGAATACGTTAATCTTGATCATCTGAATTAAGGGGCATTCACGTGAGCATTCCACGCATGAACATAAAAAAGAGAGATAAATCGAAACCTCTATATAACACTTTAAACCTTTATGCTAAAGATAAACTCAAAGAGAGTTTATTATTTATCAAATGTTCGTGTTATACTTTAATTGAACTGAGTTTCAGGAATATCATCAGACTACGTTAATCTGACGAGCCATCATCAGACACTCACAGATCTCCAGCAAAGGATTACACAGAAGGCTGTTGATGTGAAAAGGAGTATGAACGTTGAAGGATATCAAGGATTGGAACAATTGGTCAATATTACAAGAGTTAACCACATTCAAAGAAAATGTTGTTTAAGTCTCCGAATTGACCACAGAGACAAAAAGTATCCTCTAAGGTTTCAATGCTGAATAGGTGAGTTTAATCTATTAATGGTAGATATTTTAATTCTATATCTCATATGTAATGCTGAAAATCAGGGTTTTCTTTTAGTAACAGGATTAATTGAACATAATCTTATCCTTACTAAATTAGAGGGATCCGATCATCGTGTTTGCGCCACTCGGAGAACATACTATTTTTAATATATGAATCTAGAAAGATATGATCAATTTTGAAGAAAGTAAGATTCCTCGAATGACCCGATTTGGCAATCTCGTCTATCTTCTCGTTTCCATAAATGCCGTTATGACCATGAATTCAACATAACTTGATGCTAATATTATTATTCAGAATAGCCAAGGTCTCCGTGGTAAAAATATCAAAAACATCTGGGGATTTTTACGGACAAATTTATATTGAGAGAATGACAAAAAGTCCCAAAAGACGAAGATAAATTTGAGTGAAGTTTCGAGCCATCTATAACAAATCGGGATCGAATTTTTGAAATGAACCTCGTTCAACTCAGTGAAGTTTTGATATCCGTAGAGAGGAGAATCCTCATAATACATTGTGGTATTTTAAAGTGTACCGCTTCATAAGGAATGCTAAAAAATGGAAACCTCGTACCATTATTGGTAAACTTAGTTAATGGATATACATTTCTGAAGGCCAAAATAAGAGGAGGAGGAAGTATTTGAAATTATCTCATGAGATCCAGACATATTCTTAAAGACATATTCCGAGTATTGATTTTCTTCGTACGAATCTTAGAAGTATCTAAGAAAATATGGCATCCATAATCTAATAGGGAATGGATAATATGACTTGTAAAAAAATATCAGAATCGAGGGGTCGGCACCACAATGAACTTTCGTGAGAGATTTTAAAATATTCATTTTCTTCAAGCATACTGAGTGCAGATAGCGGTTCAAAATTTAATTTAGAATCCATATATAGGCCAAGGTATTTAACTTTAAGATTGAACAATGTTTCCTCCCTCCAATCTCACACTGATTGAAGGTGTTATCCTACATTTGGAAAAAAGCACGCCCGTGCTTTTAGTGAGGGAGTTTGACATACCCAATGAATCTAGATAGCCGTGAATTCTGTCCACACCAAATCGTTGATTGGTTTGAATGTCAATATATGTATATATTGGATATATATATATATATATATATATATATATATATATTGAACAAAATGGGGCTGATAACGGATCCTTGATGTAATCCTAGCCATTTCATCGTCAAACATCCAAACAGTTGACTGCTGTTTCGTTTCTGGTTCATAAGTATAGATCCAACTTTTGTCACCACTAGTAATGTCGTAGATCAAATTTGATCTCGCTGAGTCGAATCGTTTAAACATTTCTTTACACCAGTTCACCAGAGCCTCTTTCTTAGCTTCAGTTAAATTATGGGGGATCCAACGAGAACATATTTTTTTAACACCTAAGTGATGATGTAAAATTTCATTCATTTGTTTCATACCCAAGCCTAAGTGTGACTCAATTTCTCTATACGTAACATGACGATCTGACATTATCATATTTCG